>PITA01013101.1:0-60098 GCA_004023965.1 Spilogale gracilis
AATCATTATAAGAATTTTGAGTAGGGATGTCTGGGTGGCTCAGTTGGTTAAGCGGCTGCCTTCAGCTCTGGTCATGATCTCTGGATCCTGGGATCGAGCCCTGTGTCGGGAGTGGGGTGGCGGGGGCGGAGGGGGGGTCCCTGTTCAGCGGGAAGCCTGCTTCTCTCTCTCCCTCTGCCTGCTGCTTCCCCTGCTTGTGCTCTCTCTTTCTGTGTCAAATAAATACATAAAAAATATTTTAAAAAATAAAAGAAAAAAGAAAAATTTTGAGTACAGTATAAGAGATTTTGAGAGGCCTCATTCCCATAACTTTTATTACAGTATATTATTATAATTGTTCTATTATTAGTTACTGTTGTTAATCTCTTCCTGTGCCTAATTTACAAATTAAACTGTATCATAGGTTGGTATGTACAGGAAAAAACATAGTATGTATAGGGTTTGCTACTATCCATAATTTCCCCTGGGGGGGGCTTGGACCAGACCTTCCATGGATACGGGGGGACTACTCTATGTATGCGG
The DNA here is from genome assembly GCA_004023965.1 of Spilogale gracilis. Taxonomy (NCBI): domain Eukaryota; kingdom Metazoa; phylum Chordata; class Mammalia; order Carnivora; family Mephitidae; genus Spilogale; species Spilogale gracilis. Next base: position 523 of record PITA01013101.1, read on the forward strand.
CTTGTATGATACATTTGGGGGACAGTGATAGCCACTGAGAGATGAAGGTCTAGGGCAGCCATGAAACTTACTCCAAGCTGAACTATAAGCACTTTATGTAATGTCATGAGCTTACACTCATTATCATTCCAATGACTTACTCATTGGTTATGTGTCAATGTCATGGCTTTGCATTAAACTTGTGAAGGCAGGAAGAGATCCTTGTGTTTCTTTTGATGAAACAGCCAGGGACAGTTTCAACACTTTTGGATGGAGGGCTTCGTTTCAGGGTGGCACTGAAATGCTTCCCTTCTCTGTGTCCTGGATGCCCCTTCCCTAGGGCAAGCTCAGGGAAATCTTGCTTCATATGTTCCACCTGATAAAGATATTTGAAACTGCCTTCCATTCCCCTCTCCCACATCTTTCAATAGTCCTAAGAGCAGAGCCTAGAAGGTGTGCATTAAAACCTATGGGGGAATTTGTACTGTATACTAAGCGTGTCCAATTAATGGCTAACACTTATTTTGCACAATGCTAAACACAGTGAATTAGGTGCTAAGTACGTACCTAATCACTAAGTACCCATGCTAAGTATCATGAATTATATCATTTAGTCCTCACAGTGACCAAATGAGGTACATACTAGCATGGCTCCATTTCACAGATGAGGACACTGAGGTTTAGAGAGATTACATCAATTGCCAAGATGCACTGAGAGAAAGCGTATATACCAGAGTTCTAGTCCTTGCTATCTGACTCTTGCATTCCTGTTCCTGATCACTATTTTTCATTGCTCTTTCAGTGGGTGAATTGTTTTGCATCGAGGAAGGAGACCTCTACTCACACGAGAAATTTTGTGCAAAGATTCAGTATCAATATTCTAGAACATCCCCGCAAAACCCACAAGACATAATCATTTATAGACTGTATTATAACCACGTGACACAGATTTTAGAACGTGTGCTTGGCACCTATGGACTTATCTTTCATTCTCTTCAGGGGAAGATGTCTGTACTCCCTCCCAGAACAACAGTGAATAGTTTTGCTGTCGACTTCAAAGTCCTAAAGTTTCTTTGATCTCCTCTGTAGTTCCGTCCTTATGTAAAGTGATTTATTGTGACAAAGATTGTTTAGAGACAAATTGGTAACAAGATCTATGCAGAATATTTTTGAAATCTAAGGCTACTTGTAAAGATGTCAGCAAACTTCTAGCTGAGTGACCATGGGCAAGTTATGCACCCTCTTTGTGCCTCAATCTGTAACATTAGAAGGAACAACAGCAGCCACCTCTTGGGGCTTCGGTGAAGGTAAGCAACATGTCTACAACAGTGGCTGGAATATAATGTTTGCTCTTACGGCTTTTAACATATATCCTCCAAGGGTTAAACTTCTAAGCCTCCATGCTGGGAATGGAGACAATGGAAATACACCACAGATGTTACTGAGTTGAAGGGAATTGCTAATTCTCGAGATTGGCAGTCAGAGTCAATTTGAAAATGACCTTGATAAATCAGGAAAGTGTTATTGAGGGAACAATTTGCTGGATTCAAATTGAGTAGATCTGTATGAGAAAGGCTACTGTTAATTACAGTCTACAGATAGAAGTGGAGAAGGGCATACACAACCCTGGCTGTGGTTGAACACCGGAAACCCGGGGGCCCGGCTGTGTTACAAGGCAGGCTCCCACCACTCACCAGCAGGATCATTTCAGGCCATTTCCTGAACCCCTCCATGTCTGTGTCCTTCACTGTCAAGTGTGGATAATGACAGACCTTCCCCTTAGGGTTGCTGTGAGCCTTAGCACCAGGCGGCATGGTTAGATTCCACTATTACAGCTGTTCTTGTTGGGATGATTACAAGGTGGAAGTTTAGCGGGGAAATGACCTGGGTGGAGTAGATTCAGTTTACTAAATGAATATATCTCAGAAATAGAGTAGCTGTGTGGGAAAAAGCCAGCATGGCACTGAGACTCCAGAAATAAAACAGAAATGGCTTAAGGCCTCTTTGTCCTTTGTGTGTTCTTCCTTTGAGTGTTCCACCGTAGCCCAAGCTTCTCTAGAAAACACATTTGGGTAGGCTTTCTGCTGTTAAAAAAACGACGCGAAGAAACCAAAGTTACAAAAATGTTGTAATGGATGACAATTAGTTCTATGGGAAAAGATTCCAGGGTTTGGGGTTGTTTGGTTCAGAGAAAAGCAGGAGGAGGGAGGCTTAATGACCATCTTTAGTCAAATGAAAGATCTTAATGTGGGGAATGTGAGCCAGTTTTAAATCAGGTTTTCGGAGGACCAAATTAGCGGGAATGGACTTAAATTAAAGAGAAGGGATTTCACATCCATAGCAAGTTCTCGAAGGTTTTTGGCAAGCAACTGCTGTTTCAGGGAGCTACCAAGAGAGGCTGGGAGTTGGCATCAGGAGGTTTGAAGAAAAACGAAACAGAAGTATGTCATGAAGATGTTCCTTTTTGAAATCTCTTTCAGGCCAAAAGGTCTGTTATTCTTTGGATCTCGCTCAGGACCAAGAATGAAAAAGGTAGTGTAAAAAATCATACCATTTTCTTCTTTTCAGCCAAACAGATATCTGCTCACCTGTGTCTGGGATGTTTATCAAGTCCATCCCAGATCACTTTCTCCTGGCTGTCAAATCTGTCCCTGGAGGTTTGTGTCTAATAGACGTCTCCTCTCCTATCCTCTGTTCTGATCCCTTGGGACTCAGCCCTCAGTCTCCCTCCAATCAGAGTTGCTGGTTTCTTTCCTTCTTTTGCAAACATCTCAGAGTTGTGCATCTGTTTCCTTTTTAATGACTTCTATTTCTAGACCTTAGAATCAAGTGCTGTCTTGACAGCATCTGTGATGGGCTGCGGGTTATATGCATTTACATTTTGTGATCTAGAGGAATACATTCCTGAGAAACATTTCCAGATATATTTTCTGTGAACATGGCCATGGTCAGCCCTTTCATAAAGATAAAAGTGAAGTTCATTTTAACATTATAATACTCACAAGTACAGAATAGCCTGGTACTGTGGGGAACATATAAGTGGCAAACCATGGCCTGGGAGTCCAAGCTGGCTCTCTTGGTTTTGTACTACCTATGGGCTACAAATGGCTTTTCTGTTTTTTAAACAATTGAAAAAAACACTGAGTAGGAAGGAACACTTACAGCTGGTACCTTCTGTTCTCTTGCTCCTTAAAGCCATGCACCCAAAGAAGAGTAAAGTCTGGTCCTTGACTTTAGGAAACTGTAGTCAAGTGAACTCGTGGAAAATTATAATCTCTAAAGCCTTGTTTTGTGCTGTTGGAACTGCAGGCATAGGACCTAGCCATTCTGCCCTCAGGTGTGGACTCTGGATTATTGGAAACAGGCACTCAGGTAAATAACTGCGTGAATGTTCATAGCGGTACTATTTACGGTAGTCAAAAAGTGGAAACAACTTTGTCCATCAACGAATGGATGTTAACAAACTGTGGCATATTCATTCCATGGGATATTATTTAACCATAGAAAAGAGTGAAGTTTTGATATATGTGAAGGCTCATGAGTGACACTTGACAATATTATGATAGTGAAAAAAGACACAAAAGCTCACGTATTATATGAAATATCTAGAATAGGTACTTCTTTTTTTTAAAGATTTTATTTCTTTATTTGACAGAGAGAAACACAGCTAGAGAAGGAACACAACAGGGGGGAGTGAGAGAAGGCGAAGCAGGCTTCCCGCCGGGATTCGATCCCGGGTCTCCAGGATCATGACCCGAGCCGAAGGCAGTCGCTTAACCAACTGAGCCACCCAGGCGCCCCTAGAATAGGTACTTCTATAGAGACAGAGAGCAGACTGGTGTTTGCCAGGGGTTGAGGGAGGGGAATGGATAGTGCTTAATGGCTAGAGGATCTTCTTTGGGGGTGATGAAAATATTTTGAAGCTAGACTGAGGTTATGTATGTCGTATAACATTATGAATGTGCTAAATGCCACTGAATCAAATTTTTAAAAGAGTTAATTTTATGGTAGGGGAATTTTACCTTAAAAAAGGCCCCAACTCTAGGCAGATGGACCTGCAGATAAGCACCTCCACCATCACGGTTTCGGTCAAGACTCTGTGCTTCCCATGGGCTGTGAAGATTGGCACGGGGATTGTCTTATTGGATCCTCAAATTAACACGGGGATGGAGATGCCATTAGTACCAGCATCTTACGTATGGGCCAACTAAAGTCTAGATCAATCAGGTGTTGTGTCTCAGGTCACAGACCTTGTAAGAGCCATGAACTTCACCTTTGGTCTAGCACCTACTGGTCCTCTGCTCTGACTCACCGCTTGGGATCCCTTGCATCTCTCTTCCCTACTTTCTCAATGCCTATGTTGCTCCCACATTTCCTGCTTCCTGCTTCTCAACTGGCTAGAAGATTTGCCAGTCAGGTCCTTGCTTGACCCTCCTCCAAGACTTCTCCAAGCACCTCTATACTCCTAGACCCCGGATAATACTCAGTTCTCATGGGGCTCACCCATCAGCAGCATTTTATACAGTGTCCTCCTCTTCTCCGTGGCTTTCTTCTTTGTCCTTCATGATATCTATCCTCCCCACTTTTCTCCTTACCCAGCCTCCATTGCTCTGTTTCTTCTTTTCTCCCTGACCTATTAGATTGGGGGCACTCGGAGCTGCATTCTTGAGCCCTCTCTTTTCTCCCTGAATCACTCTCTTGGTGGTGTCATCCAGTCTCATGACCTTAAGTCCATTTATGAGCTGATGATTCCCAAATTTCAACTTTAGCCTGCCCTACTCTCCTCAACTCCAGATTCATGTGTTCAGGTGCCTACTTGGCATTCCACATGAATGCTGACTTGAGATCTCAAAAGTAAGGGGTTTAAACCTGACTTTCTAGGGGCACCTGGGTAGCTCAGTCGTTAAGCGTCTGCCTTCAGCTCAGGTCATGATCTCAGGGTCCTGGGATCGAGGCCAGCATTGGGCTGGCTCCCTGCTCAGGGTGAAGCCTGCTTCTTTCTCCCTCTCCCACTCCCCCTGCTTGTGTTCCCTCTCTAGCTGTGTTTCTCCCTGTCAAATAAATAAATAAATAAATAAATAAATAAATAAATAAATAAATAAATAAAATCTTTAAAACTGACTTTCCAGGCTCCCCTCAAAGCCGCTTTACTCATCATCCTTTCTACCTTGGTTGATGACAACATCAGCCTTCCAGATGCCCAGGCGAAAAACCTAGAGCCACCTCGAGCTCCTCGTTCTTTTACTCTGCCACCCAGAAGAAGTCTTTGCTTGGGTTCAACCCAAGAAGGGGCACCATTTTCTGCACACGGAGGTGGTGCTCACTTAGCTCTCTGAGTTGGATCCTTCAGAAGTTTGTGCAGAGGCCATGAATGAAAGCTAGCAGCAGGACTACTTCTACTTACAAAGAGAAATTAAAGCAAAAATGGATTTCTTATCTTGCCTAAAGTCAAGCGCAGCTTAATGGTTGCAACCACAGCTCTGCAGCATTCTAAGCCCTTCTGCTTCTTCTGAGGCTCAATCAATCGATGTGATGCTGGGCTGGATTATAAAAATGAGCACAGATTTTGTCTCTCTCTGTATGTGTGTCCTCACAATGGGACAGTGAAGATCCTTCCATTAAGAGATGGAGTTTATTTCTCCATTCTCTGACTCTGGGCTGAACTTGAAACTTGCTTTGATCATTAGTATGGAGTGGAAATGATCTGGGTCCATTCTGAGCCTAAGCCTCAGGAAGCCTTGCAGCCTTTGTGTGCACACACTCTCTCCTCTCTCTTTCTCTCTCTCTGCTGGTGTGGGCTAGCCACTGGCAAGACGAGATGCCGTGTGGAAAACAGCCAAGGTGCTCAGTCAACACCTGGCCAACTGCGAGACACGTGAATGAGGCCAATGGGGATGAGCCAGATGCGCGAAGACCCACCAACTGGCCAATCAACAGCTGTTCACAGGTGCAGCGACTGGAACGGAGAACACCAGCGTATCATCCAGCTGGGCCCAGTCCAAATCTGACTCACACAATAATAAGCTAAAAGAGGAATTGAGATGTGATAATTGGTTCTGTAGCAAGAACTTAACTGATAGCAAATTACTATCTTTAATTCACTTCTTTTTACTTTGCCTAATTATATTAAATTTTGTCAATGTAATAATGTGTATGCCAATTATCTTGTTTTATAATTTGAACTTGAAGTCTTTAACCTTTTTAAATACTATGCCTCCCATGCCTCACAGACAGGGCCAGATTTTGTTGTTGTTTTTACTGCATTACTCTTAAGAACCACATCTAGTTATAAAAAGGCTTATATTTTTAAGAGCCCAAAGCCAGGAACCACAAAAGCCAACCGTTGAAATTCAAAGCCTCGAGTAGACGTTGTGACAGCTGGTTTCTTCAAGTCTCTTAACCTATAGGCTGTAGATGTAAAGAAAGACTCAACAGCTACAGGAAAGAAGAAATACATTTTAGAACATACGGCCTCCCTTAGTACCTGTCCAAACATGTTATTTCAGGAAAGGTTAAGTAGGCTAAAATGAAAGGTAATCACCTCTCATTCATTTAAAGAGAAATTATTCTAATCCCTTTTTTGTGCTCTACTGGACAATAATAAAAAGGGGTATTTTAGGATATTGCCCGTTATGTCAGGATATGAAAAGATTTGTATCATCAGGTAACAATAATGACAGACATGCCGTTTATAAAATTTGGAATAAATGAATACGTTGAGAAATCAGAAGCGCATTTCCTTAATGGCATGGGCACAAGCTATTATGAATGCCAGGAAATTTAGGGGAACAAGAGTCTTTCAGGGGGGAAAAAAACCCAAAACAAAAAACAGCTGTTCTTAAACATTTGATGTGCAGAAAAACAAATTCCACCCAAACCATTGTTTCCCAAAGGGCAAGAGCTTCCCAAGGGGTTCTTTTCATTGTAAATGCTTTTGCCTCCATTAGGAATTCATAGTATGTGCTTATAAAGTCTGCTTTTAATTTTCATCAAACCTGGGGGCAAAAATGAAAAAATAGGTCATCCTTTGCTTTTGAACTTTAAAACAATTTATTTTGGACATCATGGAGAATCCTTCCACGTAGGCAGTATTAATCTTCTCATCATAAACAATATGAATATAAATATGAAATGACATGTATTTTGAAATGCCAAACAAAAAGTCAGTTTCACAAATGCCACATGAAATACCCACGCTAATCAATTTCATATTGATGTGGGGACTACAATGGCTCTACCTGTGTATTACCATCTAATAAATATCCCAAGCTTTCCATTGACGAAACACTTCCCATGCTGCCACTTTAATGAGGGAAATAAGCAGAACCTTCCCGTGATTTAGGGATAGAACCAATGATGCCACAAAATGTCAATGGTCAGGTTAGCAAACTAATTTGTGAGGTGCTTGTTTTTCCTCATTGTTGTTCTTTAAGTAAATGTTCTTCTAATCCTTATTTTAGATTGTCCTATTTTTTCGGGTGCGTGAGTTGTGACTAGTGATTCAGACTAAACCTGGCACCCGGGGATGGCTTTATAAGATGGCTCCTGGGAGATTAAGATTACTTTAACAAATAGCAATGGGAATGCTTTGTGTTACATGTCCTACTGCAAATAAAGTGAAAATTGTTCCCAGTCTATGTGTATTTATGTCCTTTTGGCTAATGGCTACTTGCCAAAAGCCTATGGTCAGTTTATGTAAAATACTCCTTATTCCATGTAATGAACACCCATTGTTGTTTTAATTTTAATTTCTCACAGCTTAGAGAAATTACAATAAGCAGATGACAAAACGCTTATAACAGGTTCTGTGTCATGACCTAATGATGGCCCAGCCTACTTTCTCCAGGATGTGTTTTTCCCTAAACTCATCACTCCCCTCTTTGGGAGAAAGCCCTGAGAGCACAGTGTCAAAGGCCTAGCCTCGCTCTGACCAAGGCCTGCTGCAGATCTGTGATGGAATCTGCTGTGGGTTCTGGAATCTTCTATTTGAAGCCAAATAAGGTGACTTCGGGTGGTAGGCTTTTGAAAAAAAATGAAGTGGCAGAGGTCAGTGCTACTGACATAATTACTCATTTGGGGAGATTTTTCACAAAGAGTTTCCTCTGGGCTCCTAGGACCCTCACAGCCCTTAAAAGACTTCCATTTTGGTTGACAGCCAGGGAGCATGAGACCCACTGATCCAACACTCTTTTTTGTCTGTCTACATTTTCTCCATTTTCATTTATTTTTGGTAGCTAGCTCCAAGATCACATAAACATCAGTGAAGTCATCCATTCCTACAAGCCCAAGAATGAAGTATGCAGTGTCTTTGCTTCAGAAAACAGTTTTTGCATGCACACCATTTGAAAGACTTTGTCCTGGGTCCTGAATGTCAAGTGTGGGCTTTGCATGCCATTCATAGAGCCAAAGTCCCCTCAGGATGGGGGGCTTGCATATACTCATAGATATGGGTGCCCAGGCACCTAAGTGAAAGAACCCTGGCCTGTGCTTCACAAAATCCACATCTTGAGTTACAAAAGGCTCTATTTGAGGCTGCCAGTTACAATTTAGGGGACAACCTTCGTGCAAATTGTTTCAAATGGGATAGGCCAGATATGACCTGACGCATACCTGGGAGAGGGACGGCTACGAGATCCCTCTCCAGGCCCAGCCTGTCACGTCCACACCAGGTTACAGCAAGACACTTTCTAAAGCTAAGAGGGGTGAAGAGTTCACCAATGAGCTGGTTGAGACAGAGTTATTACCTACTTTGGACTTGTCTTTTTGATATTTCATTCATCATGTGGATAGATGTTAATTAGGGAAATAAAGAATTCTTCTGATTTAACATTGATTTCTGACTCTAGTATTCTCTATTCCTAACTTTGGGTAGATCAAAGATTTCTTAAGACTCAGTTTCTTTGGAAGAAAAATACATACTTCCTTTTCATGTAGACTCATCAGTGTTATAAAGCACGGCAATTGAAGATCCCCCTTAACGTGTTCTCCTTTATAGACACTTGAGTGAAGACCAGCCCATACACAGAAACTGACGGTGGAGTTGGGGTATCAGGAATAGGGTGGCAGATTTCAGCCCTTCTCTGCCTTCATGGAGGCCCTAATCCTTGCTTCTCGATTCCAAGCACCCCCGAAGTTATTGACCTGAGCAACATCTTCTGTACTGTGCTCAGGACTTCTTTAGGTAAGTTGACCCACTTGTCTCGGTTTGCCCAGAATCATCTGAGCTTTAGTCCTAAAAATCATGTATCCTAGGATCCTCCCCCACCCCTGGGAATATCAGCATGGTTGTGCTGCCCTAACTCCAGGGCAAATACTAAGCATGAAATGGTTCTCAAGCCAGTCAAAGAGTTTTAGAAACTACTTCCTATCATTTTGCACTTTTTAAGCAATAAAAGATATAACATCTTGAGACATTTAAGAGGTTCTTCAGCAAATATCCCTGTTAAAACTTACAGTTTCCCTAACTTATTTTGCCATGAAAACTTTGGGCAATACCTCTTTAGTACTGTTGACCTAATTTGGAAAATACACCTATTGTTACAGTTTTTGTGTGTGATTTATTTATTTATTTATGAGAGAGAGAGAGAGAGAGAGAGAGAGAGAGAGTGCTCAGGTGAAGGGAGGGGCAGAGGGAGAGAGAGAGAGTCTTAAACAGAATCTGTACAGAGTGTGGGGCTGGGTGCAGGGCTAGATCATGACCTGAACCAAAATCAAGAGTTGGACATTTAACTGACAGAGTCACCCAGGCACCCCTGGTTACTCCTTTTCATCTTGTGCAGTAATAAACATATTGGGTGATGGTATTTATTTAGGCAAGTTCCTGCTTTCTGGAAGCATCTATAAGATGCTACAAGAGTGGGAGAGAAATGCATTTCTGATGTCCAAAGTTCTAACTAAGAATGTGCTTCTTCTTTCATAACAAGATGTCAGAAGCAATGGTCAGAGATATCTAGAATCACATATAATTTGGGCAGGCATTTATGTTTTGACCTAGGAGACTTCCCACAGTCAACTCTTAGCTCCTAGAGAAGCAAGAGCTGGTACCTCGGGGGTCTGACATAGTGATTGGCACATATAACTATTTTTACTGCATTCAACTAATCTTCATTATACACTTGCTTCCATGGGGGTAATGAATTTTGAATTACAAACATTTATGACATGATTTACCTAAAAATCAGACACTGTCTTCATACATATTTGAAGGTTGCTTATGATAAAAAGATTTTTGAGTCTGGGTTTTATAGGTTAAAACATCTCCTTAAATTCTCCACCCAAAATAGTTCTATTTGCTGTGATGTTTCTGACTTCTGAGAAGTACATGCACAGCCCGTTAGAATGCCAGGATGTCAGAATTTGATATCTGCTCAAAAGACTGCAGTGAGTGTTGCCTTATTAACTGAACCAAGTGCCTCAGAGTCATCTACTGGGATGAATAAATTCAAGCCCAAGAAGATGAAGTCGTCTATCTGTTAGGATGGAGGCCAGAACCTACCTCACCTGAATCTTCATTCCAAGACTCTTTTTTTTTTTAAGATTTTCTTCCTCCTCCCCCTCCTCCTCCTCCTCCTCCTTCTCCTCCTCCTCTTTTTCTTCTTCTTCTTCTTCTTCTTCTTCTTCTTCTTCTTCTTCTTCTTCTTCTTTTAAAAAAGATTTTCTTTATTTATTTGACAGAGAGAGAGAGAGATCACAAGTAGGCAGAGAGAGAGAGGAGGAAGCAGGCTTCCTGCCGAGCAGAGAGCCTGATGTGGGCCTCAAACCCAGGACCCTGAGATGATGAGCTGAGCCGAAGGCAGAGGCTTTAACCCACTGAGCTGCCCAGGCGCCCAAGATTTTATTCTTAAGTAATGTCTACATCCAATGTGGAGCTGGAACTTACAACTCTGAGATCAACAGTCGCACACTCCATTGACTGAGCCAGAGAGGCAGCCACCTCCCCACCCCTCACCCCCTGCCCGGCTGAATTCTCCTCAGATATCATCTCAATAATCTTCAGATACTTCTTTCCCTGAGCAAATACAAGGTGAGGATTTAATTCCAAGTCCATGGGGTTCAGCAGAAGCTCTTTCCCCTCCCCTCTCCGATACCCAGCAAATGGTCTTCCATTTTCTGCAAGCCAACGTCCCAATATCAGATCAGATTTCCTGAAGTTTTTTGTTAAAACACTGTGTCATTTGTGGCTCCTCAGAACTCTGTGATGGAGATTAAATACAAGATGTCTATTAAGGAGCGTTTTTGAGTTGGACACCTGTAGAAGGGAGGGAGAGAAGCGATTAGGTGCAAGAGGCTGAGCTGTGATGCCAAAGGCTTGGGCTGACCCATGAGGAGCTCTGAAACCAAGATGGCCACGCCAAGTGGACTCATCTGGAAGCAAGGGGCTCAGCCTTTGTATTTCCGTAGGACCGCCACTGCATGTGACCATCTCCTGAGGGAGATACAGCTTTGAGTGAGGAAACTCCTTCCAGCCAGTGGGCTGCTGGTGGCCATCCCCACAGAGGACAGCACACTGGAGGCTTTGGGGCCTACAGCACTGCCCGCAGCAGGAGAAGTCAGCCTTCATTTCTGAAGGGGAATTTGTGGGAATTATGCTCCACAGAGTGTACCACGTGACTCATCCCGTTTCTCCCTACTGACCCCCCCTTCCCTCCCCTGCCCTGGCCCCCTAAGTTTCACTTCCTTTGTGTAGGAGATTATTAGATTAAACTGTTCTGCACTAACTTCTGCAATGCATCAAAGAACATAGACTAAACCAGAAGTTAGTACATAGCAGATCCTTTTTAAAACAAATCCAGGACAGATAATAATAAGCCTTTCAATGTCAGCCTGCTGGATGCTAATTCTGTTTACTTCAATGGAAAGGGCAATAAAAAGGCCTGAATTTCTTAAAAACAGAAGGTAACCATGATGGAGCCAGAGGACGGGCACTTTTTTTTTTTTAAGATTTTATTTATTTATGAAATAAAAGGGAGAGAGAGGGAGAGAGAGAGTGAGCCTGTGCAAATTGGAGGAGGGGCAGAGGGAGAGAGAGAAACAGACTCCTTGCTCAGCAGGGAGCCCAATACGGGGCTCAGTCCCTGGACCCTGAGATCGTGACCCCAGCCCGAGGTAGAGGCTTAATCAACGGGCCACCCAGGCACCTGGCATAGTTACTTTTTATTGTTTCATTATTCTGTATATTCCCACACAAGCATGTTTTGCACACCATTTTTTTTTTTTTTTACAGTGTAAGTATTGTGTAATAGAAATACAAATTCCTGTCCCTGCTTTGGAGGCAGTCCTTGGAGCTCCAGCCCTCAGGGACAACACAGAATCCTGGCTAATGGCCTCGAGAGTCAGATGCCTGGTTCCATTTCTCCAATTCTACTCATGTGGGCTGCGTGACCATGGGTTCTTCCCAGGATTCTGCCTCAGAGGATGGCTAGAGAGTTTTACATCAAGGCACTACTCAAAGTGTCCAACTTCCAGTTGATTATTCCCCATCTGTATTATAGTCTTCTTGAGTTTATCCACTTTGATTCATCACCTCTTGTGCAATCCAGAACTTCTCATCCTGTCCATTGTAAAGACTTTCTCTATTTCTTCAGCCCATTATAGACTAATCTGTCGTCCTTCCACAAGGACACTGCTTTTCTTGAATTAGGTCCTCTCCAGTGGGGGCTGCTCTTTTTTCTACAGTCCCTCTTAATCTGGGAGAGGGAGGTCAACCTTGTCCTCCATCACCTTTTCTGTGCCTAGACATTACTCCATTTCTCCTTAGTTAAAATCCTCTTCATTTTGGGTCATACCATCTACCAAAATCTACCTTACACTGTCATAGATCACTGTTATCCTTTGGCCTTCTGTCCTCTCTCCCACATTATGGAAAACCAGAGTGCTTGGTTCAAGGTCTCATCTAGGTCACCAGCCATGACAATTTGACATGTGTGTAGATAGCATCCAACATGGCAGATTCTAGGCCTTCCTGATCTTAGAACCAATAGCATTCACTTCTGTAGCATTCTGGCACTGGTCTTCCACTGATACATTCTGCATCCTTTTACCTTAAAACAGTGTCACCTCTGAAAACTTTGACAGCAATAGCTTCCTCTTTTTGTTTGACTGTCACAAAAGAAGCAGATCCTGAAAAGAGATTCCAGCAAAAGAGGTTTATTGGGAGGTAATACAGCAGGAGAGTGGGAGGACAGAGAAAAGGAAGGGAAAGAAACAGAACAACCTTAGAGTTATCTCATCTGGAGAAAGGTGAAGGAATTGGGTAGTTATTCACTGATTCCTATATGACATTGGCTGATGTTGCTTCCAGGGCACACCCAAAACCCAGTGTTTCTGGCCTGAAAAGGCCCCAAGCCAAAAGCTAGTCATGCTCTGGCCAAAATCAGGATTGCTGCAGAGATATTGGGGGACATCAAGAGCATCTTCTTTGCCTACTATTTCTAAAAGCCATGGAATTTCCTCAAACATGCCTTTTGTCTTTACTGGGGTCCCTAATCCCTTGACTCATTCATCTTCAGCTAAAATGATAGCCTCCTAAGAACCACAATTCCTTCCATATGGAGTCTGGGCTCCATGGACAATTTGAGCTCCTTTCTCTCAAGCCTCTCGACTTCATTGTCTTCTTGGTGGTGTTGTTTTTCTTTGTTCTTTTTCTTTTGTGACCACAATTTGGCATTTCTCAACTCAAAGTTCAGACTATGATAGCTAGAGAGAATTGCCCACCCAGGCAAGCTGGTGCCACTACAAATTAATAGAAGTCTGTCGACACAGTTCTTATATTTTTTTATTGGTTTGAGGCCATCTGTCTCTTTAATAACTCTCAGCTGCTCATCTAAACTTCCTCTCTCTCCTCAAGGCACCTTCTCAGCTTCTGTCCCTTTCATTCTCAGTCAATGACTCAGCCAAAGTTCTTGGTGGAACTGTCTATATTTGTTGTCTCCATTTTGTCCTCCTACCCATCCATTAACCTGTTCCAGTTTGATTTCTGGCTCCATTACCACATGAAAACCATTTTTGCTTGACTTCTGTGTCAATGGACATTTCTACACTTGTCTTTCTTCTTAGCAACATTCTTGGATATTTCCTCTTCCTCAAACTGTCTCATCTCTTATATTTTGTGCCATGAAACTATTTTAGTTTTCTTTTTATCTTTCTGGTCATGTCTTTCTTCTCTCCGGTCTGGCCATCTTCCATCTATCCACTGAATATTTGAGCACCTCACAATTCCAACTTGGGCCCTTTTCTTTCTCCACATTCTTTCCATAAACAGTCTTATTCTATCAGTGCTTACTCTTTATACCTACAGTTTAGATGTGTTCTTCGAGATCCAGGCACACATGTCCAGCAGTCCACTTGATACCTACTCTTGAATGCCTGAAAGACATATGAAAGTCACTGGATATTTCTATATCCAGTAAACACATGACTGTTCCCCCAGACCCAGCCCACTTCCCCTGTACACTGGAACCCCCAGGCTGTGTACACTGGAATGCTATGAAGCAGTCTCAATACTCTTTGATCTTACCTTATTAGATTTCACTTCATAAGTATCTTTTGAAATTATCTACTCTCTCGATTTCTACCACTACCATCTTTTCCAAGTGATAGTCATTTCTTTCAAGGATGACAGAAATGGGTTTATCTTGTCCTTTCCTGGAGGACCTCCTGGTCCTCCCCTAACTCATTCCCTGGGCTACAGAGAAAGTCAACTTTGTGAAGTACAAATGAAATCATATGACCTCTGCCCCTAGATCTTCTTAAAATTCTTCTATGCTTCCTAGTTCTTTATGAATGAAGATGACACCCTGGACATACCCTACAAGGTCCTACCTGGCCTGGTCCTACTTACATCTCCATCTTCATATTTCCCTACATTCCACCCCACTCTCTTTGCTCAGCCACCCTGACTGTCTTTTCATCCTGCTTTCCAAATACTCCCCACTTCCACAGAGATTTTTTCAGGTGATGAATCCTCCTCTTGTCTCTTCTCTAGTTGACTCCAACTTATGGGTTGGAGTCACATCTCCTCATCCAGTGGTATGTCTGACTTGTGTTACCTCGACAAGGAAAGCTTCACTGATACTTTAGTAGATCAATTCTTATAATTATAAACTCTTGTTGCAGCCTGTAATTCTACATAGCATCTGTCACAGTAGGAGCTTTACATTTATTTCTACGAGGTTTTGATTAATGCCTGCTACACCCAGATTTTAAGCTCCAAGAGGACAAGAATGATGCTGACTGTGATGCCCAACTACTTAACAGGTATTGAGAGGAAATATTTATTGAAATCCCTGTGCTATAAGACCACCTTCAACTGTGCTCTTAAATGCTCTTCCTAACATAGTTTCAGTGATACTCTCCTTCTCATTCTTCAATCTCTCTCTTGCCTTATTCTTACCTTGCCTCCACTGATAGCTTCAAGTCCCATTAGAAAGAAAAATATACTCCTCAACCTTGCATTTTATCTGTTTGCCTTTACAAAGTCCCTGGATAATAACCCACACTCGCTATCTCCACTTTTCGCTTTTATGTGCTATCACCTTCTCTAATGACTTTGGAATAGAATTCAAATCCTTTTGAACGCCAGACCAAATTGCCAACTAGTGACTCATCTATAGATTTATCTCCGTGGCTCATGGGCTCTTCACATTCATCCTATTTCAACCCTTTCAGAACTGCTTCTCTTCTACTTTTGAACTTGTAAAAAGTAGGTAGTTACCAGAGCTAGGGTTCTGACAGCTATCCCACTCTCCTGCCACATATACTCTAGTCCAGTTGGTCAACACGTCTTGTATATTATGTTTCTTAAATGTTTCTGGACTCTCTGCATTCTCTGCATGGACACTCATCTTTCACTCTCAGATGATGATGAGAGCTTTTCAGTAGATCTCCCAGGTCAGCCTAGCCCCGGTGTAGTCCAGTATTTATACTGCTATAGTCATCTTTCTAGCATACAGATCTGATCATGTGTAACAGGCTCTGAAGGAGCACACATGTGCCGTGTCTTTCCACAGTGTCAGCTTCATTCAGTCATGAAGCAAGGTTAACATAATTATAAAGCAGGCTCAGGATTTCCAACTCAATGACATTTTACCACATGATTAACTTGGCTTCTCACAAGGCACCCGAAGCAGAACACAGGAGGAGTCACCCAACAAACAAGATAACAGAGGGAGTAAGAAGTTAACCAACCAAACGCAAGTCAGTCTGCGGGTGTGTGGTTGAGATAAGGCCTTGGTCTGGTCTGGTCTGGTCTGGGGCGGCTCTCAGCCCTTACTCTCCTTAGGTTCAAGCAGGGAAGAATCTTGGTTCTGTTCTGTGGTCAATCGGGCAGAGCCTCCCATGGCAGCTGCCCTTTTTAAGTGGTCAGACATAGAAGGGTCATGTCTGAAGAGTCTGATAGTTTGTGGCCAAAATGCTCCCTTTTTAAAGGGATTAAGTTGGTCTTGGGCCCCTGCAGACCTCCTCTGGTTCTTCTCGTTATCAGTTCTGGGGGGTTAGCTGACGCCATTCTGGAGGGTTAGCTGACGCCATTCTGGGGCGTATCTCCTAGTGGCAGTCCCTTAACTGCTTGACATGAGAGACTCCATCTTGCTCCCTCTGACAATCTGTTCTGTCCAAGGACATGGGCCCCAGATCCTCCTCCCCCCAGACCCCCCATCCTCTGATGCAGTGGCATAGCAAGCAAGTCCCCACATGATTATGTCTTCAGCTTTGCTTCCAGCTGTCCTCCCATTATCTCCTCTGCTCTAGGTCTTCCCCAGTCCTTGCTAATTTTGCAGTACTAGGATGTTGTGCTGTTTTATGCTTACATGACTCATCACAAATTCTTTCTTCTCCCTACAACACACTCCCCCAGACCCTTGAAAGAGTAGAAAACCCCTACTTGTGCTTCAGGGTTCAGGTCAATCACCTGCTTTGTGCAACTTTCCCTGGTCTTCTCAAATAGAGTTGTACCCTCTGCCTACCATGCTCCCAATGTGCCATGTACACATTCTGTTGGACCTCACGCTGGCAGACCTGCTGCCTTGGGTTGTTCAGGTTGAGAACTGCACAACTCTTGGGGCCTTATTTACAAAATGGTGCACAATTAGCATGGCCAGACATCATGGTGTTGTTTTTGAGCAGTTTATCTATTCTTCATTCTTAAGGATTATAGGAATGAGGAAAAAGGAATAAAAATGAGGTTAAGAATGTAGTATGTGAAATATACATGTGTTGGATTGCTGTGTTAACTCAAGAGGAATGAAGGACAAGGACGTGGGTGCATGTTGTCAGGATGCTTATGCATGTAATGCAGGAGTTTAAGAGCTCAGTTTCGTGGGGCTTTGATGTACCCCACCCAAGTGACAAATTGTGCAAGAGATATGACAAGAAGGGGCTGGCTAAGGGTGTTGGTGTTCTTGCTTCAAAGAGCTGGAAGAGCAGGAAGAGCATAAGCAGAGTATTTAACAATGACAGAAGCACAATTGGCCACTAAAAGAGGAGTAAGGATCCTCCTATGTCTTCATGGAGTTGATAGTAGCATCAGCAGTAGGGATCTCTCAGAGAAGTCTCCTGAGCTGTGATCACTGTGCCATAGATACACTGGGGACATCACGGCTAGGGTTTGGGGAGGGGATCATTTGTTTTTATGTCTGCCCCTCACCCATCCCAAGGATCGAGAGCTTCATTAAGCCAGGCATTGGATCTTTTGATTTTAAATCACCAGCGTCTGAGGTGATACCTGGCCCTCAATGGACCCACCATCCCAGGCCTGCCTAGCCAAAGCGGAAAAGAGAAGGGAGAATTAGGGACTTTGACAATAATAGTAATGATAATAATTTTAGTCAATGGTTGTGGCTGGGTGGCTCAGTCGGTGAAGCATCTGCCTTCAGTTCAGGTCATGACCTCAGGATCCTGGGATCGAGTCCCTGCATGGAACTCTCTGCTCAGTGGGGAGTCTACGTGTCCCGTTGTGCTCTCTCTCTCAAATAAATAAATAAAATCTTTAAATGAATGCTTACGGTCAAAACTAATAGAGTGTTTACTATATGCTCAGCATTTTTCTGGCTGCTTTGTATATGTTAACTCATTTTATCATCTATGTAGATATCATAATGATTCCCATTTTATGGATGAAGACATTGATGCTCAGAAATGTTAAGTAACCTATGCAAGGTCACACAGCTCCTAAGCAGCAGAGGTTGCTCCATACTCCATCTATTGTGATGGCAATTTTGATCTGAAGAGCAAGGGGCAGGGTTATAAAGGAGGCTTCTGTGTAGAGTCCTGATGCCTCATCCCCCATAATTATTTGCTTCTGGGGCAAGATGACAAAGCAGAACCAAATTACAAAATTACTCAATTCACAAACACCAGTGCATTTTGTCGTAGTATTTATTTTCTCTTTTGTCCCTCATCCTTATGGTTAATAGAGACCATTATGGACTTTCCCGCACATTGTCTTTTCCCTTAATAGTCCTGGTGGGAGAGTCAGTGGGCAGATGGGTTGAGACTCCTATTTGAGGGAGGCATTCCACTCCTGTCCCCTGAGAGGATTACCTGCCTATCCCCTTCCTTCCCTTCTGGGGAGAAATTAGGGAGATTTTCCCATGACACTTTACCTACTCATCTTTCTGTGTTGGTAATGTTTCCAGAGGTACCAGACCAAGAGCTACCTCCCTATCGTTGGAAACACAGCTTTTTCTGGGCAGTATTTTCCAAGGAATTAATATGGGTTTCCCCCCCTCATTTATTAAAAGACAATTGATGTAATTCATCTTTCCCTAGTTTTTCCTATTTTCTTCACTGGTTTTTGTGAATTGAGTGATTTTGCAATTTGGTTCCACTTTTTCATCTTACCCCAGGAGTCAAATAATTGCATTTCTTCCGGTAATAGTCATAATTTAATTTTCCTTTCTATTTAGCTGTATTTCTCTAACCTGTGGAGAAAATGGAAATGCAAAGTTACAATGTGAAGTCTGTGGGCCTGGAATTCTCTGACAAAAGGAAAAAGGAAAAACAAAACTCACACATGACTTGTATTTGATTCTTCTTCTTCTTTTTTTTTTTTTTTTTGGATCCCTAAAGAGGATATATATATATATATATATATAGTATATATATATATATAATATATATAATGTATAACATATACACAATAGCATTTTTGTGTAGTATCTATTAATAAATAAGAGCTTTGATTTTTAAATTCTAGCTCTGAGGGAGAAAATAGGCACTGGGTTTCATAGGCACTGTATCAACAACCATGGCCAAGTTCCAATACATTCTTCAATTAAAATCTTAAAGAATATTTAGTTTGAAATAATTCCTTCCCATCCCATGCCCCAGGTGTTTTCTAATTATGTAACTTGTTGGCCTAAGAGTCTGCACATGCTGGCTGAGGCCAGTCCACTTATAGGATTTGTCTTCTTGAAGGCATTCGGGGTTCTTAGATTTCTTGTCTCCTAAATATAGAACAGTGTGCTCTTATAATAATTTCATCTATGTTATTGGTTGAGGACAAAAAGCCTGTGGATTCTGCCCTTAATTCTCTATAGCTTACATTCAGTTTGGTTTTTAAAATGGCATCAAAATTGGGGGGCCTGGGTGGCTCAGTTGGTTGAGTGCTGCTTTTAGCTCAGGTCATGATACCAGAGACCTGGGATCGAGCCCCACATCAGGCTCCCTGCTCGGCGGGAAGCCTGCTCCTCCCTCTCTCACTCCCCCTGCTTGTGTTCCCTCTCTAGCTGTGTTTCTCTCTGTCAAATAAATAAAAAATCTTTTAAAAAAATGGCATCAAAATAATCCATGGCAGTTAACCTTCAGTTCCAGAATGGGGATATTGTGTCTTTCCAGTGGTGGTAAATGAACCCCCTTTAAAAATATTTTATAGAGAATCAAATAAAAGTATTTTTCTAGGATTAAGTTAAATACTATTTGGAAGTAAGACTATGGACTAAGTATGGCTAGATTTCAAATACAGTCAATTAACTAGAAACATTTATATTTGTCAGGCCATGTGTCATAATTTTTAGTTTGGAAAACATGGTCCCTGTATTTGTTTTCTAGGATTAACATAAAAAATACCACAGACTTGCTGGTTTAAACAACAGACATTTATTTTCTCACAGTTCTGGAAGCTGGAACTCCCAAGTCAAGGTGTTGTCAGGTCTGCTTTCCTCTGAGGTCTCTCTCCTTGTTTTAAAGATGGCTGCCTTTTTGAGGTGTCCTCACATGGTTTTTCCTCTGTGTCCTGATTTCCTCTTCTTGGAAGGGTATCAGTCAGGTTGGATTAGGGTCCACCTATATGACAACATGTTACCTTGATTTTTCTCTAAAAATCTTATTTCCAAATACTGTGACATTCTGAGGTACTGGGGACTACAACCTCAATGTATGAATTTTTGGGGGAGACACGATTCAGCGCATAACAGTTCCTCTAGAACTCATCGTCTTCTGGCCCCTGGAAGGTGCTTGGACCTGAATGTCTTCAGAATCTCCCTTATTATTACATTGAAGACCTCAGGGGCTGACACACTGCTTGATACCACCAAAGAATATGGACTGTTTTAACCCCAGAGAAAACTAAATATGACAATACAAATAATAATTATATATTATTATCATATAATAAATATAAGAACCTGGAATGCCTTCAGATAATCATTTAGATTAGTAATTGTAGTATCTTAGGCTGCAGGCTGGGACAAAGGTCATTTTAGTACTTATTAATTAGTTAAAATTTGTAAAGTAGGCATTAGTCTTTCATCACCTGTCATGAAGCAGACACTTCTCTGCTTTGAGAAAAGGAATACTGTATCCTTCTGTCCTCAAGGAGGGTCTGCTTTAGGATCTCAAAGATTCTAGATGCATTGAATCGCTTATTTGAGTAAACCAAGTATCAGCTGGGCTACCCACCCAGCCTTCTTACATCAAGTTCAGCTCTGCTCAAACTCCCTTCCACAGACAATGGGACCCTTGATTGTTTGCTCCAGCCATTAAAATACAGGACCATGCACAAGGCAGCTGTATGTGGTAGATTTCTGCCGGCCGGTTGACAGCAAGGAAGGTTCCACTGGAGAGCCACAGAGCAATTCGTTTAAAATTGAATAATAGCCTCCCCTAGTCTTCAAAATGTTTATCATTTCCACGGACTCTAATTCCATTCCTCCCCTTCCTTCTCCTTTCTTCTCATTCCTCCCCTTCCCATCAGCTCTCAGTCACCTCACTCAACTCCATTCATCCAGTTCTGTTTCACTAATTAGGCAGAGCTGCTTAACTATTTTTCTGTAATTCGCTTCTGAGTGACATGCTCAGGGCCTCACCTTCTAGCGCTACGGGGCATCGAGGATTTTCCTGGACAACGTGAACCTCTAGAGCAAAGTGGGAATAACGAGTTTTCTTAATTTGATATTCATGCAAGTGTTATTATCTGAGCCATAGAGATTTGTACATATTTTGTGATCATTTGGGAAAAGATGTATGTAGCCATGTGTGCAAGTGTTTGAAGTTTGTCACAGGTCACAGGAGGAGGTGAAAAGGAGACAGGAATTCTCCCTCCACTTCCCCCATTCTATAGGAAGGGAGCACAAGGGGTGAAGGGAGTACTCTTTGTGCCTGAGCAGAAGGTTCTAGAGGTAGATATCTGGGAAATGAAGGTGAGGGAGAGGCTGGGCTCAAATTTCTGTTATAGCTTGTGGTAGATTGAAGATAAAGGTTTCAATTAAATTTTTTATTTGTTTCACCTTTAACAGAGAATTTTCTGCAAAGGCTTCTTTCTACAGATCAGAGAACAGAAACCAGAGTCAGCTGAAGTCCCTTCACCCCCTGACTGCAGCATCGCTATTTACTCAGAGAACAGAAAGATGATCAGAGGGAAAATTTCTTTGGTCCTTTGCTCTCATCTATCATGAAGATACACTTTCCCATAAGGTGATAAGTCTCTTGGCTTTCCTGGGTTTCTAGCATTAAAGGGAAAGTTTTTTTTTTTTTTTTTAAAGAGCAAAATTACAATTCTTGTGAAGATGAACATGTCAAATATATGCTTTTTGTTAAATATTTATGTATTTTTATTTAATAAAGAGAGAGAGAGTGCATGGCAGTTGGGGAAGGGGCAGAGAGGGGGGGAGAGAAGCAGACCCTGCTAAGCAGAGTCTGCCTCGGGACTGGGCGGGGGGGGGGGGGAGCCTCCATCGCATGACCCTGAGATCACAACCTGAGCTGAAACCAAGATCCAGACTGAGCCACCAAGTGGCCTTCACACATATTCTTTAACACATAGATGAAATGAGGAAACTAGTAAGACGTTAGAACTGGTTCAAATGAAAATTCCAACAACACACACATGTGTAGACAATCAGGGATGCTCAAATAAATTCTAAAAAGTAGATGCAAACTGGTAGTGAAATAGAGAGTTGCAAATACAGAGCTGTGAAATAGCTTGAAGGCGTGAAAAGTGAGAGCCTTGCAGTGTCAGAGAATCTCGAAGGGTCGCCGAGTGGAACACCCAGACGGTTTATTTCTGTCTATCCATTCAGAGATTTCCACAAGTTGTTCTCACTTTGGTAAATAGGCAGACCGTGTGGGTTCATCTTGGTGAATGGGAGGTGTAGTTGTCTGATTTTCCTACATACTGAGGTAGTTTGCTTCAAGTTTTCAACCCGTAAGTGGTTGATATAGAATGAGAACTTACCTGGCAGGGGTGGGGGTCGGGCGTCCATCCCAATCTGTCCTCCTTAACGTCCTTCTGTGCTGCTCTTCTGCACCCAGATTTTTGAGGTTCTGGGTCCTTTACTGTGATAGGTGAATTTTACTTAGCATCGCATGTGTTTCTTCTTGGATGGGAACATTCCACGGGTGCCTTTCTGTGACGTTACTGTGGGCACATCCCAAAAGCAAATTTAGACCAAGTATATGTTCTGGAAGATTGACACAAATGACCTTCTATTTGATAGTAGTTAGACACACTGTGACACATATTTATTGTCAGTGTTTCCATATCATGCAACGGGAGCGATCATCATTACAAAATGAGTGGAAAAGCCTTCCGATGGCTTGAAGATTTTCCCGCTGTTTCTTTGATAGCAGCCAAGATGACAATCTGAGTCATTTGAATTTAATGCTCTGATCCTCCAACGGTGTGTGGACACTAAAGATACAAAAGGTAATCCAATCGCAAGTGGGTAAATATATTAAAAGTATTTGTTTTGAGTGTCATCTCATACTTTCTGAAAATTCAGTTTTTTAAATTTGCAAGCAGTAAAATTGACTTCTATTGATATACAGTTCTCTGGATTTTAACACCCAGTTGTTAAACATGTGTGTGTGTGTGTGTGTGTGTGTGTGTGTGTGTGTGTAACCATCACTATCATCAGGACATAAGACAGTTTCATCACCCCAAAATATGACATATGGGATTAGTTCATACTTTGACATTTATTTTCATGTATGTATTACTTTATAATGGGCACAAAGATGTAAGCACAGTAATACAAACATATAATACACATAATTTTTGAATAAATAATCATTGTAGAGGTGTGCACTCAAAACTTTGTACTAGCAGAGGCGTATGACCAAGTGTTTGGGGACAACCTCTACGGAGAGTAGCAATAAAAGTTGTTAATTGGGAAAAAATGTCATAAGCTGATTTTTTTTTAAAGACAATAAGTGCAGCAGAGCAGTAACCAGCGTACGGAGCCCCTAGGGTCGCAGCACCAAACCGAGACCACCGTAGTCATTCAGGCAAGAGACGCTGAAGGCCTGGAACGAATGACCGAGGAGAAAGGCTGCATTTAAGAGACTTCTCCGAGGTGGGGGGTAGAGGGGTAGTATGGACGTGGGCATGAAGAGGAGGGAGAAATTGGGCACAGGCCTTGGGTTTGCTGCATGGGAGGCAGGGTTGATGGGGATCTCGCTGATGGAGAACTTGACTGCAGAAGGAACAGCTTGTTCTGGGGCTTCGGGATAATGGGTCCAAGATGACGCTATGCAATACTGTGCATGGTGTGGAGGAGAGAAGGTCTTGGGTGCACGTTGGGACTGTCTTTTGGATTTGCAGTTTATAATTACAGCCAGCTAGAGTAGGTTAGAAGGTACATAGGCCCATTTCCTATCTGTCATGTAACAGGACCTTTCTTACACTCCAGGATTTAAAATTCTTGAACAGAGACACTTCTTTTTTTCATTATTATTATCATTTTATATTTATTTTTAAGCTAATTCTATCAATTTTTAAAATTAATATATATAACCTTGTATTAATTTTTTGAATTAATACGTATAACCTTGTACTAATTTTTAAATTACTACATATAACCTTGTGTTAATTTCAGATGTAGAGTGTGATGATTTGATATATGTATATTTTCCAAAATGATGACCACCATTAGCTTAGTTAACATCCATCATCACACATAGGTAACAATTTTTTTCTTTTTCATTTTTTTATTTGTGTGTCTTTTTTTTGTTTTATTAATTTTTATTTCCCCCCCCCCCATAACCCAGCCTCCCTTTCCTTCCCACCCCCAGCAACCCTCAGTTTATTTCCTGACATTAAGAGTCTCTTATGGTTTGTCTTTCCTTTTTTCTCCCCTTGTTTTTTAAGAATTATTTATTTAATTATTTGACCGAGAGAGACACAGCCAGAGAGGGGACACAAGCAGGGGAAGCAGGAGAAGGAGAAGCAGGCTTCCCGCTGATCAGGGAGCCCGATGCAGGGCTCGATCCTGGGTCTCCGGGATCATGACCTGAGCTGAAGGCAGAAGCTTACCTGACTGAGTCACCCAGGCCTCTACAATTCTTTTTCTTATGATGAGAGCTTTTAAGACCTGCTCTCTTAGTAACTTTCAAATATGCAATACAGTCCTGCTGACTCTAGTCAATACTGTATCCTGCAATTATTTATCTTATAACTGGACGTTTGTACTATTTGACCACCTTTACTAAAAAGGAGACTTCTTAATCCTCCTGGGAAGTCGTAGTTCAGACTTCTGGCCAGTTAAACCCTAGGGGTGTTCTCAACTGGAAAACAGCCTGACATCTGACCGCTAAGAATCACCATGACTAGGGTGTGCCTTTTCTTTCTGAACTCTGCTGCCGAAACTTCAGCAAGACCAGAGTAAAGCCCTTGATAGGAGGGGAATGAAGATGAGGAGGAGGATGGCGGGGTAGGGTCTGTTTATCTGAGCAGATACCTGCTTATCTTTGTAGCCAGAGCTGAGACCATCATCTAAAAAGGCTAAAAAGGATATCCAGAAGGGTCTTGGGTTTATTTTGCAGTAAAAGCTAAAGACCATCATGGCAGGACTTCAGCCAGGGTCTTAATTAGAATCTGATATTATTTCAAGAAGTTCGTCTGGTGGCTGCTTTGGGCAATGATCTCATAATTTGCAGGGGACGCTTGTACCTCAAAATGGTTGCAAGGACATAGTAGAAGAAAATTGGGTGCCGATGTATTCTTTAATCTTAGAAGAAAAAAAAAGAACGACACTAAATTCTACTACTTCTTAATACTCTGCTTGAGAGGTAGTGCCTGTGTGTCATTCATAAATAAACGTGTGTGGATTGAGAATACCTGCTTGGAAATGCTTTACCGATGGGGATAAAATTACGGTCTTTTGCTTTTACTTGAAAATAAACCCTAGGGCCTTCTGCATTTCCTTTTTTGTTCATTATGGGGTAGAAAGGAGGAGATGAGGCAGTTGAGATAAAAAGGAAGAGGCAGATGGGAATGGTATTTAGGATTTGGTGATTGATGGTTTGTGAGTGAATCCTTGATAAAGCCCTGGCCACTCACTGAGGAATGTCTTGCCTTTCTAGTACAAATGCAGAACTATACCATTTCCGGGATGGCATTGTCATCTAACTTGCGGTGCGTAAGGGGTAAGATAGAGGACAGTAGGAGAAGGAAAGTAAGTGGGAAGTAGGGTAATTCAAGGAGAGAAACGAAACACGAGAGACTTTGGACACAGAAATAAACTGAGGGACTTGGAGGGAGGCGGTGAGGGGATGGGCGAGCCTGGTGGTGAGTACTGGGGGCACCTATTGCATGGAGCACTGGGTGTGGGGCGTGGGCAATGAATCCTGGAACACTGAAAAAATAAAATAAATTTAAAGTCAAAAATGTTTTATTTTATTTATTAGCAAGTGAGAGAGAGAGAGAGAGAGAGAGAATGAACAGGGAGAGAGGGAGAGGGAGAAGCAGACTCCCCTCTGATCAGGCAGCCCGATGGAGGCTTCAATCCCAGGACCCCAGGATCATGACCTGAGCTGAAGGCAGATACATAACTGACTGCGCCCCCCAGGTGCCCCTCTAACTCGTTTTTTTACCACTCGTTTCCCTTTCAGTCTTTTGGAGATGTATTCTTGGCAAATGACAGGATGCTAAGTAAATGTTGCAAGGAGAATATTATTGTAAATGTTTTAATAGCTCAACAATGGAAGAGGTACATAGTTTTGAACCAGAGCATGTTCCATATAATGCCAGGCTCTCGGTATTTGCTTCCAGAATGAAATAATAATGCACTATCACATGCTACAGAATTAGGGTGAAGACTGACCTTATTCTTCTATGACAGCCTGGTCGCTGCCGATGCCCACTGTTTGAAATTTACATGGTGACAAAGGACCCTATTAAAAACTCACACTTTAAACACTGCAAGTTTAAGAGTCCAAAGGAAGCATAAAAGTTATTTTCTCCTTACAAAAAATGGAAGAGTCAAAATTAGCCAGAAAAGTTATTTTCAAAGCATTTCCTTTTGGATACGTCAGGAATGCTGACTATTCAGCAAACAGTAGTTGCCTAAAGAAGATTTCGGTCCCATGATCTGGCTGAAGCTTTGCACGAACAGCTGCTTATCTCACGAATGGAATTTCCTGTTAATATTCTTACAGACTAATTGTTCATCAGAAGTATAACAAATGTCAACAAATATCACAAATGTGTTAAATCCTAATATGCGAAAGACAGCAGAAATAATTCAGATGTTTGGCTTGGTTGTGCTTAAAAGACATTGGCACAATCTCTAGTTTTTGTCACAAACTTCCCTCGACGGGGTTAATGCTATTCAGAGAAACCGTTTTTGTTTAAATGCCCTTTTAATTTACAGCGACCCATGGCTTAAGATATGACAGGCTGAGGGAAGAAACAAAAGTCTCACTACAAACCTCCTGGAACATAAGAAAACAATTTTTTTTTCTTTTTTAAGAAAACAAATTTTTTAAAGAGCATTTCTATTTTCTCTCCCTCTTCCATGGTATCAAATTTTGTTCCTCTTTCAGACATGCATGAAAACAGAATCTGGCTCCAAGGAACCAGAGCTCCCTTCTTACCTTATTGGCATCTTCTCCACAGGCAGGAGAAAGTAATGCCTTCCCAGGCAGTGGGACCCAATTTCTGGTTACAAGGAGGGAAGTTTTAATTACTCCCATCTCCACTATCCTGTCTGTTCCTGTCTATTTGTAGCCATTAACTCCTTGTCTTTTGCTCTCTCTGACGCTGTGTGTGGTCCCCAGGACTCCCACGCCCATGATGATCAGCAACCACACACCACCCCCAGCCTCTGCTCTTGGAAAAAGATTTGGCAAGTGAGGGAGCACATGGGGTAGTATCATCTTTAGGTTACCGTCTCTAACCAAGGCTCTATGTTTATACATCGTGGTTTTATTATTCTGGAGAGCTCAACTTTCTGGGCTAATTACTGGTTCTTGTATGTATGCCATCTCATAATATCGTATCTTCATGAATCGAATAATATTTGGTGAGCATCTCTTCCCATGTGCTCTGCTGTAAGTGGGGCATGAAGGGACAAGTAAGACTTTTCCTGCCCCCAAGGTACTTGAGTAATAAGATGACGTTAGGAAGGTGTTGGCAACCTATTTAAGGGCCAGACCTCGAATTACCACCTGTTTTTGTTGGTCTTGCCTCCTCAGAATATGAAGAATTATAAAGAAGAAAAAGAGTATGTATATAAATTATAAAGAAGAAAAAGACTACACAGAGATGTATGTGACTTGCAAAGTTTAAAATATTTGCTATCTGGCCCTTTACAGCAAAACTTTATGGACCCTTGACACAGGGCTGTAAAACAAGGTAGAACATTTAACATTCCATCAGGAATGGTCAAAAGGCATTGGAGTCCAGAGGAAGGAAATGCTACTCTTGACGAATGGGATCAAAGGGAGGGCTGTGGGGAGGCGAGACTTAAAGAAAAGATGTGGAGTTTCAAAGAAAGGAAATGAGAAAGAAGCCATTTCAAGGGGAGGGAAAGAGGAGAGAGAACCAATAAGAAATTCAGTGTTTCCCAAACCTTTGCTGGAATTCTCCAGGGAGCTTGTAAAATATATGAAGGTCAGAGCCTAAAATTAAAAAAAAGGGGGGGGGGGAAACTGATATACTTAAATGTACACCAAGTTAGAAACATAACCACACACAGAGAGAATCATTTCAAGAGACTTTTGAACTCAGTACTCTGCATAGACATCCTTAATGGGGAACATGTAAGGGCAGAAAGAACTGCACAGAAATCTCAGACTTCCCTCAGCAGTTTTATGAACAGTAGTAGTACCGGCATTGTGATGTTGACATCACCTTGTTTGTAGCATGAAATAAAGCAAATTAGTAGATATGTTAATTTGAAGGAGAATCAAGATTTCTGGGGGCGCCTGGGTGGTTCAGTTAGTCGGTAAGCGTCTGACTGTTGATTTTGGCTCGGGTTGTGATCTTGGGATCCTGGGATCAAGCCCCATGTTGGGCTCTGCACTTAGCAGAAGTCTGCTTTGGGGTCCTTTCTCTCCTTCTGCCCCTCCAACCCCCAAATAAATACATACATACATACAAACATCTCTAAAAAAAGAAAAAGAATCAAGATTTCTGGTGTAAGAAAAAAGATGTACAAGTTAAAAAGTCAAAGAAGTTAAGAAGACTAAAATTTATTTGGCAATAATGGTATGAATTCATGATTTATATGCATGTATATATCTTAGTTTTTTATTTGTGTGTGTGTGTGTGTGTGTGTGTGTGTGTGTGTATTTCCCCTGAAAGAATCAAAAACCAGGGGAAGTCTACTGTCCAGATGTGGTTTCTAAGTATTATTTAAAGGAATCAGTCCTCTTGGAGAAACAGCTGATTCTAGGTCTGGTTCAAGGAAAGTTCCAGGTAAAAGTGGGAATCTTCTTATTCCAGAAAGGTAAGAAGTATCAAAAGCTAATGAAGCCACATCAGAAGACCCTAGGACCAACTTGACAGCATTCTCATTGGGCAAAAGAAAAGAGAGAAACAGAGGAAAAAGGAAAAACTTCCATTGGAAATGACTGCTATGAAAACTCTTTATTTCAATTAGGTGAAAAGAATTAGCATTTACTCTTTTTTTTGTTTTTAACAAGAACTATAGTTCATCTCAATTTGGTGAGAAAGTGTTTTTTTCATGGGAGAACACCCGTGAAATTGGAAGGATGATGGACCTTGAAAAATGAGCATGTAGCTCTCTGGCATTGTGGTGAGGCTTCTCTGGGAAAGAATCCAGCATTTCCTTACAGAGTCAAACATACACTTAGTCAACAACTCAGAAATTCTTTTCCTAAGTGTTTATCCAAGTGAGATGAACACCTGTATTTGCAGAGACCCGAATGAGAATGGTTTCATGGCTTTATCCATAATTTCCCCAAACTGTAAACAACTGTCTCTCAACGTGGGGACAGATAAACAAGCACGATTGTGCTCCTGGAATGGTTACTATTCATCAATAAATAGGAAAGAACTAGTGATACATGAAACCACATGGGTGAATTATAAATGCATCTGTGCATTGTGAAAAAAAGCCAGACTTTAAAAAAGCTACACAGTGATTTATTCCATGTATATGACATTCTGGGTAAAGGAGATCTAAGAGGACATGAAATGCATTAGTAGTTGCTGAGAGCTGTAGTTGAGGAAGGACGGCCTAGAATCCTTGATGTGGGGGAGTGTGAGGACTGGGGGGCAGGGGAGGTCTTCTGTATCTTAATGATTGTGTCATTGCACATTAGTGTATGTGTATTTTGTCAAGAACTGCAAAACTATGCAGGTAGAAAGATGGATTTTTATTGTATGTGAATTATGCCTTAATACAAAAGTGAAAAAAAATATCATTTTGCAACTCCCAATCAAATAGGTCTTCCAGGCTGGGGGCATCAATGTATGCTAAAACTACCAGATGAAATTTTGTTGGTAGAACAGGACAGTTATGGGCCAGAGTATCATCTCACAGATTTCTTGCCAATTGCAAATAAAAAAACAAAAGTGTTTTGATGGAGGGGGAAGATGCTTATCCCTTTAATCAAAGGATCAAAGTCAGCATCACTAAGTGTATGACAACCTGACATTATATGCCACCTGGTATGATGTAAAGTGCACATCTTTAATGAATTACACTTGGCCCAAAGGCTTCATCTGAATCTAGTTCTAATTCAGGACCTGCTGGGTATTAAGTGAAATGACACCATGAAGAGATGATCAGACCAGTATCCATGCTGGACCCTTCCACAAGACCACCGGCCTGATTGCTTTAAAAAGTCCTGGGTCTGAGATGAGGACTACCCATTTTTATTTCAACCCATGTTGAAAGCCATCCAAGTGATTCTCATGGAAAGGTATGTTTGGGAAGTGCTGACCTACGGCCTCCGCCCTGTTGTTCTTTTGAGCCCCAGATCTTTCCAGACACCAAGCACCAGGTACCATAGACAAGGGGAAATGTCGTATTCTATTGCTTTATTTCTGAAACTTTGTTCTAGTTCCTCTCTTTGATTTGTTGATTATCTTGCTGCCTCCAGCTTTGTCTTTCTTTTGGCTGTGATTATGGTTCTCCCATGGCTATGTGGTTTTGTTGTTTTAGTTGAAATGCTTGAAATTTCCTTTCTCAAGACATGATGATGTGGGACTAGAAACTGGATGCCTTTGAGATAAACTGGGAAAGAGAAAAGTGTGCCTAGGTCATACCAGGTCCGAATGTGAGGCATATTGACTTTACATCAATATGCAATGGTAGTCCAGAGAGTTTCTTATTCATGAGTGCAAAAGGATGAGGGGTGTGCATTAGTAAAGCTATCAGAAGCAATGAGAGCCTGGAGTCAAGAATAGGTTAGAGCCTGGAAGAAGAGTTCTAGAGGCATTTACCAAGCTGATGGCAATCTCAACATTAAGGAGAAGATGGACCTAGTCAAATCCCTTAGAGACCATAATCACATTCTTGGGTATCAGTGTTGGTAGATAAAATGGAATAAACATTCTTTTCTGTCTTTTAAGAAGAAAGATGATACTGCTGACTTCTATGCTACACTCTAAATTGATTTTTAAGCCTCTCATAATATATATGAAGCAGTCACGTGAGGTCATATTCTTCTATTTGTCTCATTTCCCTCTTGACCAACAGGAGTACAGCTGAGCTAAGCTTTGGATCTCTGGACCTTTATGGTAGTTGTGTGATTTTTTTCAGCCAACTGAGCCTCCTACCATAATCTGAAACCAAAGAAGAGCTTCTGTAACCAAACCAAATGCAGAGAAATGGATTGTCTTCTAAGGAGATTTCCTTTGGTATCCATCAAATATTATTCTGATATACTGGTGGCTTTTTTGTTTTTTTGCTGGTGTTTTTTGGGTAACATTTTGCCCAAGTTTAATGAAGCTATAGTTCCTACTGGTTATTTAGGAATAAGGAATAACTTCTGCATAAATGTAGGATGGGTCATCAAATTATAACCTGTAACTGAATAGGGTTTCCAATGTCTGTTTTTATAAGCAAACCTTCACTGGAACATAGCCACATATTCTTACATAGCTTCTATGGGTGTTTTCAAACTACAGTAGCAGAGTACAGTAGCTGCAAGAGACTGTATGGCCTGCCAAGCCTACAGTAGTCACTATCTTGCCCCTTATAAAAGTTTCCTGACCCCTGATCTAGGAGAATGTCTTTCTCCTTACCTGGTGGTTTGCCCTGTGCATGATCTTGGAGGAAGAACGATGAGAAGAACGAAAACCTCCGTATCCATTTTTTTTTTTAAGTCAGGAAAGTCTAGGTTGGGAAAAACAAATTCAAATTCCTTTTTTGTGTGCATATTCTTTGAAGTCGTTTTACTTTGCTTTTTCTTGGTGGGGGGGAACTGTTAGTAGATTTATATTTGGCTGAACTACAGCCAGGTCTCATCTGTGGTTTGTGGCATAGTGGTTAAACTCATGGGCTCTAGAGCCAGACTGCCCAAGTACACATCTCAACCACTCGGCTTACTCCCTGTACAGCCTCCCTTGAGTCATTTGACTATTCTGTGCTTTGGCCTCATCTATAATGCTAGAACATGTGTCTAACACTGTTAGGAGGATTGAACTAGTTAATGCATGGGATGACAGGGGCAGCTCCTGCCTACAGTCATCACTGTGTAAACATTAGCTCTTATTAGTATCGATTTGATACAAGATCATCTACAGCCAACATTCCTTGATGAGATCATCAGGGTTCTTCCTGCAAATGATGACTTAGGATACGAATATGTTCTCCATTTCAGGGTTCTCTGAAATGTTTTCCTAAGTTGTTCTCTAAGTGCCGTCCCTGGACCGACAAAATCAGCATCACCTGGAAATTTGTTTGAAACATAAATTCTCAGGCTCTGTTCAAGATTTGCTGAATCCGGGGTGCCTGGGTGGCTCAGTTGGTTAAGCGACTGCTTTTGGCTCAGGTCATGATCCTGGAGACCCGGGATCGAGCTCCACATCGGGCTCCCTGCTCAGCGGGAAGCCTGCTTCTCCCTCTCTCCCTCCTCCTGCTTGTGTTCCCTCTCTAGCTGTGTTTCTCTCTGTCAAATAAATAAATAAAATCTTTAAAAAAAAAGCTTTACTGAATCAGAGACTCTGGGGATGGAGATGAGCCAATGGTGTGCGGGTAAAGGTGTACTATCTGCCTCTTGGGCAGAAAAAAAAAATGCCCAGAGTTTGCTGATTCTTGTAGTTTAAATTCTCCCACTACAACTGATTTCAAGCTACCAACGTGACCTTATTGAATACACACTTGGGAAGAGATACCCATGATTGTCTCTTTTGAGTCTGTAGGAGGAACGTGCTCCAGCACATGGCTGGCTTGGAGATCTGTGTTTTAACAAGCTTTCCAGATGATTCTGATGCATGCTGGAATCTGAGAACCATTGCTCTGACTGATCCCCAAAGAACTTAGTCATCCAGAGTTCTGGAGAGGAGGCATGGCAGAGTGCCTGGGCTCTGCTAGTAGGATATCTGGGCACGAATCTCATTGTGCCACTTCCTGACCTTAGGCAAATGTCTGGCACGTAGTTAAGCATAACTGCACATTAGTTATTGTTATTACTTTGGCTGCATTCCGGCTGCAGTCCACTGATTCCTTCTTCGACACTTAGAGGACTTTTACTGCTCCTCAAGTTCCCAGGGTAAGCCAGTGATGATCCTGTTGTAGGTAGATTGGTAGGATTTTCCGGAGGACTTTGTCGCATTGTCTGTTGTGCCTCACGGTGATTATATGAAGTAGAAAATGGCTCGTATTACCCTATATTACAGGGCAATCAAAAATAGCCAGCATGAGCGTCATGATTTGCAGAGACTTGCCGTAATGCTAGCATGGGGTCCAGAATGTATGCAGTCTGGAAGTTTAGTTTTGTCTTTCAGCAACTGAAACCACTCATGTGAGGGATTAACAAAGGCTTCTGTAATTCTGATTTCCACCACCATGGAATAGCTGGGCTCCTGTGCGTAAGAGAGGGTAAGGAGCCGAGAGGCTACCTGGGTAAACTTGAGGTCTAATGAGGTGTCTTTGACCTCATCGAGTCTCTCCCCTAGCCACCATGCTCACCTCCAGTGTTCTGATCTCACAAGTGTCTGTGCTGCCCTCCCTCCCATTCCTCCTTCCTTGTTGATTACAACCCAACAGCCACTTCTGCCTCCTCCTTGTGAGCATAGCCCCAATTTTGTTTGGGTAAAGTTGGCTCCTCGTGCCCGAACTCTGATTCTGGCACTGTCCAACAGACCTTTCTGTGGGGATGGAAACGGTCCATACCCTTTATGGAGATCACTAGCTTTTTGTGGCTATTGAGCACTTCAAGTGTGGCTCATGTGTCTGAACAGATGAATTTCTAATTTTGATCCATTTTGACTTAACTCTAGATTGCTTCATGTGGCTAGTGGCCACCATGCTAGATAGCACAAAGGGTCTAACCCATGCTAATCCGGTCCTCTTTTCCAGGCATTTCCCCACTCACCACGTGGCTCAGTCCTGACCTATAGGCTAGAGTGTAAAGGGGTGAGGGTGTGCAGGGAAGACTTCTCTTCCCACTGAAGGAGAGAGAGGTACTAGGAAGCTCGTGTCCTTTTTCATCCCCTGTCTGCCCTGTCCCCGTCCCAGACTTTCCTTCCTGTTCTGCATGTTGTCCTGGGCAGTGTGAAAACCTCTTTTGATGAAGGAGAGGATGATATTAAGGAAGAAGGATGATTGATTAGAACTAACATGTATCTAGTGCTTATCATAAGCCATGCGCTGGCTAAGCAGTTTATATATACTAACGAACAATGCTAACAACAAACCTGGAAAGGAGATGCTATCATTTTCTTCAATTTTACAAGGGTGGGAACTGAGGCTGGGAGAAGTGAAGTAACTTGCTGGAAATCCCACCACCATGAAATGCCCCAGCTGGAATTTGAACCCAGGGAGACTGAGGGCAGAAGCTGTACCCCTCACCACCGCCCCACACTGCCCTACTAGAACCCAAGAGCATTGCTGACAAGCTGCATAGCTCTGATGAGATGAATACACAGCCTTAGGCTTAAAGCCACTTGGGGTTGGGTGTCTGGTGCCTTGTAGTCTCATATATCCTAAATGATGGCTTATCTTTGAGCGAGTTTCCACCCAGTACTTGGGCCGAACTAGCCCACTGAGTCACTCCCCTACCAAGGGCTGAGTCACAGCAGACACGGATTAGGAAACCAGCCCCATCTAAGGCTTGGGAGCGCCGATGTTGAAATACCTAGACAGACACCCCACGGGCCTCTCCATCCGCACCCCAGCCCGGAGCTGCCAGCCAAGCTCAGCCTTTCAGCTTCTGCTCTTTTGCTCTGATTCTGATCAATAAAGTTTGTCCCAAAGTAAAGTTTGGAAATAAGAAGCTCCAAGAACTAGGCAGACTTGAAAGACATCTACGAAGGGCTACAGCACAGATGCTTCAAGCTTCACCTCTTATTATTCATTATGTTCTCATCATGGAGTCAGTGTCTGGGTTTCCCGCTCTTGCAAACCCACTTTTGTGACTAAGAATTCAGGCGGATGTGAAGTTGTATCACTGATAAGTAGGTGTTTGTCTTTCCAGGCTGTTGGAAACTTGGAAATCCATGACTATTTAATCTACACCGCCAGAAGTAAACATAGGTTTAAGAGAATAATGTTGAAAATCTCTTGTCTGTGTCAGCACGCAACATAGTGACTTGGGGACAGAGGAGGCTCCCATCCACGGGTGTTGTGGGAATCCCCCTTCTGTCCTCATGGCTGTCCTTCCTTCCTTGCCGCTGGGTAGTTCTCGCTCTCTCCCACACTTCCTCCATGACCGCTATCCCTCCCCAGCCCTGCTATTTCCTTTTTACTATACCGAGAATTAAGTAGAGCAGGCTGCCGGGGCAGAAAGAAGGGGGTGATCCAGGAGAAGGGGAGAACGAATCTAGGGGGCCAAGAGTCCCTGGACCTCCCCCTCATCACAGTCTTCATCTAACCCTTCGCTTATCCAGCAAAGAGTTAAGGAGTACCAGTAGGTGTACCAGAGATCCCAACGTGGAAAAGCTCCCCCCGGGAGAGGGAGAAAGGAAACCTTCTCTGTAGGATCCCTCTGAGGTTTTATTTCTTTATCTTATTTTAGGATTTTGTGACTCCAAAGACCTAACATTCTTTTTATATCAAACTTGTGAGTTAACAAGTTAGGCATTATTGCCCCATTTCACATGTGGGAGCATGAAGACTGAGGTCTTCTCATCGGATGTGAGCGAGTGGGAGAGCCAAGCCTCAAACCCACGTCTTCTGACTCGCTTCGGTCCTCCTGACACCGCACACTGGGTCTGGGCTGTGCAGGGCGAGCCACTACAGCGCTCACGCTGCTCTGAAGCCGACCCCTGGAAGTCTGAGCCCCTCCTTGCACGGAGAGGAGGGGTCGTTGCCTGCATGAGCCTGCTGGTTAGTCTTTGAAGTAAAAAAATCTTGAGATCAAAGGAAATATTTTGTTGAATTCAGTCATTTGTC
The DNA here is from genome assembly GCA_004023965.1 of Spilogale gracilis. Taxonomy (NCBI): domain Eukaryota; kingdom Metazoa; phylum Chordata; class Mammalia; order Carnivora; family Mephitidae; genus Spilogale; species Spilogale gracilis. Next base: position 36,747 of record PITA01013101.1, read on the forward strand.
CTTGATCTGCTGGAAACCTTAATTTAATTAGCAATATAAACTTTGTAAAGACTTCACTTTCCCAGCTTGGTTTAACCTATACCGTTCCTTTTATGTCTAAGTGACTTGGAACAAATAAGGAAAAAAATATGTAAAATATCTCACATAAGACATGAACTGGACTGTACATCTATCTTGTGAATATTTCCCTGCAATACTGACCCAGATTTGTATACTTTTCATGCTCCAGTGGATAATAAATTAGGGTGAGAAATCTTCTGGATGAAATTATTTAGTTGTGGTCCAGAGAGGCCAACTCCCCAGATTCCTTAATGTGTGGAATCACAGCATTTTAGAAGGAGGGCACTAGCATTACATATACCACAAGCCGGATACATGTTTAAAGACGTCAATCTTCACCAGAACCCGTGACGTAAGCATTCTTCTCTCGAGGTTACGGAAGAAATCAGGAGACATTCCCGTGGTCCCCGAGCTTGGAAGGAGTTAAGGTTTGAAGCCACACTGGCAGAAGCTGAGCCCTACTGTGGGCTCCTAGGGCCATATCTTCCGTGAGTCACTGAAGAGCCACCTTCAGACTTTCACAAATAACGTGGCCCACGTCCTCCCTCATGTTAGAACTGAAGTAAACGGGGTCCTGAAACTGAATGTACTTGCCCATCCCGAAGGGAGTAGAGATAGAACTCAGGCCACTAAGTCTCTGGAAGGTGCTCTTTTCCCTTGCCCTTTGCAAAGGTCAAGCCTGGGAAAAGTTGTCCGAGGTGGATGAAGACCACCTCTGGGGTCCTTGAGGAAACCTTGCATTCCAGAATTCTTCATCATTGGCAAGGGTTCATCAGGGCATTTAAGCCCCAAGAAAACGGGTCTCCTCATTTCCATGGTGCATGGTGTGTGTAAAATGGATCTGCTCTGCTCCGTGAGACTGCATTCACTGTGGACACATATCTTTGCCTTAAGCATTTTGTTTCTGGGAAGAACGCCTATGCATGTGGACATGCTCCTGGCGGGGCTTCCAGGCCCTGATCTGTTTTCTGCCAAACCTATTGTTTGCTGTCACATAGACACTGTCGGTATTGCAAGGCAGTCTTTGGAGTTCATCAAATCCCACCGTGGGAGGTTTCAAATGACTTTGGTGATAGATAGCATGGTTAGACCTGGAGCTACATTTGGTGCCCACTGTGTGTGCTTTCCCTTTCACCTGCTAACAGAAAACAGAAGGGCTTGGCAAGTGATGGTGTGACTGCTAATCCGATGATATATGTCTTCTTTTCTTTTTTTTTTTCTTAAGAAGGCATGCTCTATAAAAAAAAAGAGAGAGAGAGAGAGAAAGAGAGGAAAGGAGATGGAGGGAAGGATGGAGGCAGGGAGGGAGGGAAAGAAAAGGGAAGGAAGGAAAGGAGGAAGGGAGGAAGGAAGGAAGGGAGGGAGGGAAAAAGCAAGGAAGGGAGAGAGGGAGGAATGGAGGGAGGGAAGGAAAAAGGAAGGGAGGGAGGGAGGGAAGAAGGGAGGGAGGGAAGAAGGAAGGAAGGATGGAAGGAAACCACTACTTCTGAGAAACTTTTAACAGACAGGCCCATATCTCTTGCTTACTCAAGAGTAGTGGATATGGGTGCCAGGGTGGCTTAGAGGGTTAAGCCTCTTCCTTTGGCTCAGGTCATGATCTCAGGGTCCTGGGATCGAGTCTCGCATCAGGCTCTCTGCTCAGCAGGGCAGACTCTCTGCCTGACTCTCTGCCTATTTGTGATCTCTCTGTCAAATAAATAAATAAATAAATCTTTAAAAAAAGAAGAGTAGTGAATAGTTCTGGCTCTCTCTAGAATAGTCTCCACTGACTCACTCTAAAATGATCTCCCAGGAACTCTGTTTTAGCAGCCTGGAACTAAACTTGCATAACTTGACTAGAGTTTTCAGAAATCGAGTACTATTTGTATCACTCCTGCTCCCTGTCCCCAACCCCCACTCCACCATTGCTTTCCCTGGGAAATTTCTTAATCTTCTTACTGGAATTTGCTCTATGTGGTCAAATCCCCAACAAGAAAACTGTGAGCTTGGCATAAATGGTCAGTTTTGTTTCAGAGTCACATTCAGAAAAGTAAGTGAAAAGGAGATAAATTCCTTTTTAGGGCAGCTCCTAATTCCTATAACTGAATGATATCCCTGAAATGTAATTGAAATTCATAATCTGGGGAGAGTTTGCAACAACAGATTGTGTGTAATTTGTGCTGAGAACTATTTCAGTCTGGGTTCCATTGTAAGAGGGAAGATGGAGGAAGTGGCGGATGGGCTACACATTTTGTGCGACATTCAATGCATTTTTTTTCTTCTTTATTTTTTTATTTTTTATTTTATTTTTTTATTTTTTTTAATTTTTTTTCTTTATTTTTTTTATTTTTTATTTTTAAAATTTTATTTATCTTTATTTTTGGAATGTGTCTACTGAATATAGTGACCGAAACAAGCTTCTGTTTGCTGAAGCTGGGTGATGGTTACCTAGGACTTCATTGTTCTTTCCCCCATAGGTTACCCATGTTTGACACTTTCCTTAATAAAACAAGAGAAAAGGAAGAGGAAGCAGCAGCTCAGCAATTACATGGCTGTAGTTCTGGGCTGTTCTCAGCTGACAAGAGTCTTCCGGGAGAGCTAGATAGAGGAAGAAAAGCATTTAGTTCAAACTCATTTTCTAAGGAGTTGTTTTTTGGGGTTTTTTTTGTTTTTTTTTTAAAGTGTTTTCCTGGAACCTTAAGAGCACACTCAAAAACCGTCTCAACATGGTCTGGCCTGGCGGGGGTCAGAGATGACAGGAGTATCAGATGATTGAGAAAACCTATGACATTCAGTTAATGGCTAGTTGAGGTTGCTTCCAAACAGAATTATGACCAGAAGATTCAAGAAACAGCCTGTACCCAGGGATCCTGAGATTGGTCACGAGGCTGCTGCATAGTTTTGACTTCACCTTTGGCCAGGATACAGTGCTTCAATTTTAGATTCTTAATTATTATCACCACTCAAGCCTAGCTCTGCTGCGTCCCTTCCCATCCCTTCCAGATGAGCAGAAGGTAGAGCCAAGCTTAAACCCAACTGTTCTCTGTTTCAGATTTTCCAGTGGGAAGAAGGAATGTAGACCAGCCCGATTATTACACCTTCCCTCCGTCACGCTAGGGTAAGCCTCCTAGACCAGCTAATTCTTCCCCTGAGAGCACTGGCAGCGCCCAGCCGTCAGCTGGGTGAGGCAGAGCTCCTTCCTCCTCCACCATCTCTGGGGCCCCAAAGGTTCCTCCCCCCCCCCCACGGGGAGTCGACCAGCTGACCGCAGGCCCAGCGCTCCAGTGCCCTGGCAGTTCAGAGGACGGAAACGGCCCCCCGACACGTGTGGGTCCCAGAGGCTGGAGAGCCCCATCCTGCCCGTCACTCTGTCGTCTCCAGGGATCACCCAAGTTCTGGCCCCTCGGGTAATCTGTTATCTTTCTTATACTCCTGCAGCATTCTGCTCTGTGCGTCTTTCCCTGGGATTCCTAACTCCTCTCCTGTTCCCATGCCAATAACGCTTTCCACCGGGCTGTGTGGGCTCCTTGTTCCATGCTGGATCATCCCTTCTGTGTCCTCAAGAGTCTTCAAAGGATATGAACCCTAACTGAAGTACAGCTTTCTCCAGATTATTCTGGTTTTCCACTTTTCCACATGTCGTCAGCTGGGTTGGGGATTCAGCATTATGCCGACACTCCACACAATATCCCCCTCTGTTGGGTCCTTGACATTTTGTGATTCCTCTCCCTTTCTACCTCACTGTCTCCTGTGCGATCTCCTGGGGAGGGCTGCCTCCCACCTCTCAACTCAATTAAGATGTGAGTGTACACCTGTGAGTGTGTCTATGTGTGTGTGTGTGTGTGTGTGTGTGTGTGAGATACAGTGTCAAGACCCAGCTTGCAACAGCCAATGACTTAGATTCTAATTTGGCTTTGTATTCACTAGTTTGTGTGACTTTGGACGCATTATTGGCTGTTTCCAGGGTTGTTAGCTCTTTCATACAATGCAGGTAAAGTATTTCTGATAGCACTGGGCGGAAGGAAATGAGACCCATGGGAGGTGATTGGCATGTTTCGGGCATAACTCAAAAATTATTAACTAATTGGAATTGGCCTGCTTCTTTTGTTCCCAAGTCCCATCATCATCGGAGGAAATTTCACTATTCTTCGGAACCACACAACCTATTCCTCACCAGAGACCCCTGACTGCTTTAACGTAGGACATGCCCGTCCCCTGCATGTCCGCCACACTTTCTGGGACAACTTCCCATTCTATGTGCTCTCCTCGTGCTCTTTGTATTTCTGGATAACCAGCTGGAGCCCCTCAGCCTTGGCCAGGGGGCTTATTTTCATTGCAAACTATAAGGGTTGTGATGTGCATGCCATTCGTCTTGTATGAAGGTCATATTTATTCTATGGTTATATTTTCACAATTTTTCCATTGTGATCATTACGAGGTTAAGCCACTGCCTATTGGAACCGCAGGTCAGACAGCATGTGAAGAATCTCATCACCTACCTTTAACCTGGAGACTAGGCCTTAGGCCAGTCATAGCTTTGATCTCAAGGGCGAGTTATCTAGGACATTGGCTTGTTAGGGAAGTGAAATGGCACTTTTCACATAATTCCTCAGTAGCTGGGACACCAGGAAGCTCAGAAGTGGTCTTCGTTGTCTGACTTGAGTGTATGTTGAGCCCCAGCGAGCAACGGGAAAGGTGTCTGAGCCTTGGGGCAAACTCAGCTATGTTTCTGTGCTTCCATGGTTTTCTTTGATTTTCCTTGAATTTTCTTTGGTACTTTTGGAAATTCTAGTCAGTTTCAACCCTGCTGAGGTGCAGTGAGGATAAGGAATTTTCTCCTGGTGTGGGCCAGACCCTGCAGGTGGCATTCCACTTTGGAGGCAGAAAGGCAACGGGGGAGGGAATCAGACCTGGGGCTCGCTGAGGCATTTGAAATGAGTTGGCACCACAGTCAGCAAGCTAAGGACCTCCCTGTCCTAGAAAAGGGGGGGCCAGGGGGCATGGGGAGGCTTCGCTTGGCTTGGGCCTGATTTTTTCCATCATTCTGAGAGGTGAAGGGTCTCTTTCCTCTTTCTCAGAATGGAATGGGGAGGGAAGGGGAAGAAATTCTTGTGGATACTCTGAAATTAGAACATGACAGTGTACTTGTATCCTTTGGCTTGAGGTTTCATGAGTTTCCAGGGACATTTCTATCCAAAATATAGAAAAGGTCCCCAAAAGGCAACTCTTGAACGACCACGACTTGGGAGGATCTCTTTATTCTTTTCTTATAGGTGGAAAATTAAAAATAAAATATAATTGTGTGATGTTTAAAGGAGGCTACTCAAGAAGCTGGGAGATTTATCTCCCAAACTGTTGATCACTGAACGGCAATGTGATTTAGAACAAGATGATTAACCTGGCTCTATATTTCCTAACTTTTAACGTAACTGTTTGTTGTCATTCAATCTTTTCCTTTAATATATTATGAAGAATAGGTAACATTTCTATCAAATACTAAGAGTAATTCAAGGGAGCAAAGTGTTTTAAAACGTTTTGCCACCTGGACTGTGAAATTTTTAGCTATTTGCAGAGCCATACAAAAATATACCAGGAAAAGAAAATGGACACATCCCCAGAAATCACTAAGAGCTGTGTATTTAAAGATCAAGAAAAAAAATGTCTTATATTTTAAAAATTGGAATATTAGAGTTGACAGACAGGAAAAAAGGGACAGAAAGAGAGAAAAGGAGTAATTCTTTAAAACCTTATGCTTAGTTAAGTATCTCTTCATTGCCATTCTCAGAATTCCATCTATGGTTTCTGAATTTGGTCATAAATAATTTCATAATTTCCTGATGATGCATAACAAAGTTCCACAGACAAGGCGGCTTAAAACAACAGAAACACATTTTCTCACAATTCTGGACACTGGAAATCTGAGGTCAGGGTCACAAATCTGGTCCATCCTTCTCTCCATTGGCGACCGATGGCAATCCTGGGGTTCCTTGAGTTTCAGATGTGTCACCCCAGTCAAAACCTCTGTCACATGGAACTTCTTCTTAAGAACCACGGTCATATTGGATTGGGGCCCATCCTAATAACCTCATTTTCACTTGATTACCTCTGCAAAGACACTTTCAGATACAAGCACGTTCATGTGTAAGGCTTTCCAGCTTCAATATATTTTGGGGAGAACACAACTCAACATGCACTATTGACCAAGTTAAAAAAAAAATCTTTATCTTCCCCTGGTGACCTGGGCACTGGCAACTTCTCTGTGTGGGGAAGGCCTCCTAGTGGTGGCCTCGGATGGCCGGTAGGGAGCTCAGGGACCGGTCCAGAGGTCTGAGAGGTGCAGTAAGAGGCCTTGTGGTGCTTTTGCCGAGTCTTCATTCCTGGTCCAGGCTCTGACCTCTCCTGCTCACCCCAGCCCTCGGTCCTTCAACTTGAAGTCCGAGAAATGTATGTTTAGTTTAACAAATCAATCAAATGCTTTTTAAAACACGGACTTGGTTTAATGAAAAATTCAGTAGTTTTTTTAAAGAATGGCTCAGAACATGCACTGCTGGCCTCTTGCAGTCGGCTTCATGTTCCCTTGGCCCCACGAGCTGCCGCCACCAACGACTCCCCCTCCTGATCCTCTGCAGCAGGGGAACCCCCTTTCTCTGGAGATCCTGACTCCCGCCGCTGGAGTCCGCTGCTGACATCAGATGTGGCCGTGAAGTTCAATGCCCTCTCCTCCGAAATCTTATTTTAAAATCTTATTTTAAAGCTTTCGGGTGGCCGAAATTTTCTTGCCTATGACTATCAGCAGGGGCTGGGTAGGGGGAGAGTAGGGCGGAGGGCAGAGGACCTTTTAGCGGGCGGAGCAAGCTCAGCGGGACAGGAGCAAGACGCGCCTGTCACCTCGGGCTGATCCTCTTGGTTCACAATCTCACGCGCTTCCGGCTTCCTGAGCACGCGCATACTGACCTTCGTAGAGGGCAATTCTGGATGCCCAGAGTCAGCTACTTTTTACTTCTGCTGCCAGAAATGACTTTTTTTTTTCTTCAGCACTAGTGACAATAGTGGCCTCTCATTTTGTGAAAACAGTTCACCCTGGACAATGTTAATGAAACGACCTGAGTTTACCCAAGTGGATTGAACAGGGAGCCTTTATTCCTGTGCTTTGACTGCAGTGCCCCCTAGTGGGTAGTTCTTTGCTATACAAGGTTTTAAGAATTTTTTTTTAATTAATTTTTATTTTTTCCATGACCCAGCCACCCTATCCCTCCCCCACCACCCTCCAGCAACCCTCAGTTTGTTTCCTGAGATTAAGAGTCTCTTATGGTTTGTCTCCCTCCCCGGCCCCATCTTGTTTCATTTTTATCCCTTCCTACCCCGCACGAGCCCCTCTCTCTGAATTCCTCATATCAGAGAGATCATTGTCTTTCTCTGGTTGGCTTATTTTGCTCAGCATAAATCTACGAATGTATTTTAACGCACTCAAGTGGGCCCATATTTTGTTTTTTATTTTCTCAAGTGGGACCATATTTTGTTTTTTTGGGTTTTTTTTTTCCAGCTAAAAATTACTGTGATACATGACCAAATTGTGTATAAATATAATCCTCTGATTATTCACATGAAATTATCTACACATCCCCTCCTTCTTGTCTCAGAAAGGAGGGGCGGGGGGAAGAGACAGAGGTTAATAAAATAGGCCCAGAAAGAACTCACCCTGAGGCATTTGGAACTGTGGTGGGTAACATGGTATGTATGTATCTGGAAAATGAAAATACTGAAAATACAACTTTAGTGAAGCTTTAAAACAGATTATTGTGATTAAAAAAATTTAAAAGCAGGATAGGACTATGGATTCCCTCAGTGCGGCTCTGACATCTAATTTCTGTGACCAATGGCTGGGAGAGGAAATAGCAGGGCCCCAGAAAAAGGCCACTTACTGCTTTGCATAAAGATGTCCTATCTGTGACCTTACGCCGCGTTTATTCAGCTAAGACCAGGATCTCCCACAGCCCTGCGTCTTCTTTCTCATTCCAGCCCACAACCAGGGTAGAAATGAAGACTCTAGCCTCAACTACCTTGTTCTGTAGCTTCCAGGGGACCTCACGATGGCTAACTGAGGGGATGCCAGTAAGGAACATTGTCAGGAGACACAGATCTGGAGAGTTCTCAAGACTTCTCCGAAGCAACTGTAAAACTACTGCAGAGATTCCCAGATTTTTAGATCTTACAAGCAAGCCACAAAGTGGAGAAAATTTTTAATGGAGGATTAAGAAGAGATTGCTCATTGCAAAAGAAGTTTCCAGGTAATGGCATCAAAAAATACAATAATTAAAAATGAAATAACCATTTCCCTCAGTTTATAACAGAAAACAAATTGAATGCAAAACACAAGATATTTTTTTAGAAGGACGTACCTTCTCAGGAAGTCTGTGTTTTGGACACACACAGGCACACACACACGTGTGCACACACACCACAGTTCCTTCCCTTTCTTTCCTTTTACTGAGGAACAGGGAAACGCTTGTGCTGACCTGGCAGTTTGTGTGGAACAGCTTTTGGGGACAGTGTGAGTACCTTGCCCCTGAATGCTGACACTTCCCGTGTATTTGCACCTCCATTGTTATTTCTTTGGAATTAGGACTCAGGACGCATTGTGGTGTAAGGAGAGACTAACTCTGAGGGAAGGCCTGCCCTCTAGGATTCCAGAACTTGTTCCCTGCTGGCCTGGCTTGCTGGGGCGAGCACGTGAGCTTCTCAGACCTCGGAGAGTCTTGGGGACCGCAGGACCTAACCGCACTGCCTGACATTCCGTGCAGGACCGTATGTGGATCTTGCACACAGATGGGAATGTGCTCACATTCAGCCCCTCCGAGGAAGGATTCCAAGACCTCTCCAGATGTTGCATTCCAATGCTCAGGAATGCTCACTCTCAGAAAGGAAATTCACAGACCCTTAGCAATTAGACCCTCAGCAATTTAGAACCAGAATAGGCCTAAAATCATATAGCTGAATGTCCCCATATTACAGAGTCACTAATTCACCAGAAAGAGGCAAAGGACATGTAGAGACTCACTCCAATCATCTTTGGAGAGGGGGACACGACCTCGCACACCTCACACAGCCCAATACTGTAGTCTTGAACGTGTGTCTATACACACCTCTCAGGTGGTGGGGGGCTGGGGTCTCCCAACACAGCGTCTCACACCTGAGACTTTCCCAACCCCCTGAGACTCACTCTTAAACTGCTAGAACCTTTGTGAGCTAAAGAAAAGCCAACACCACAGACCTTTCTTGAGAGCCTGTCTTCCTTCTGCTGGGCCAGGAGCTATTCTTTTATCTTTCAGGCTTTGTCTTGTCCATGTTCAAACTTTTTACCCCTTCCTTAAAGGCCTTATTTTACAAATATTTAATTGTTTAATTTTTTTTTCAAGTTTAGTTCCTTTTTCACTTGTGTTATTCCAAATGGGTTACTACATCCTATTGCCCAATGGACATTGAACATTTACACAATGTATGCATTCTTCTACTTCGTGCACTTTTAAAAAGATTTGATTTGTTGATTTGAGAGATACAGAGAGTGTGTGTATTCATGCACAAGTGCAGGGGGAGGGACAGAGGGGGAGGGAGAAGCAAACTCCCTGCTGAGCACGGAGCCCAGGACCCTGAGATCATGACCTGAGCTGAAGGCAGACATTTAACCCATGGAGCCCGCCCCCCCACCAGCGCCCCAATCTTGCATATCTTGAGAGCCTAGACACCACACACTCATCTTTCTATTTGCTGTGTATCTTTCAGTTTGCCTTGTTCTGTCTTCTTAACCTTTGAATTACTTCTATATTTCAGCCATTGCGCTTAATTTGTTGGTTTTTGATGGTGTCTCTGTAGTGAGCTGAATGATGACCCCCCTAAAACATATGTCCATATCATACTCCCTGGAACATAAGAATGTTCCCTTCTTTGGGAAAAAATATGTTGTAGATATATATTCACTGATGGGTTTTGAGATGTGGCGCTCATCTTGAATTAGTGAGTTCTAAACTCAATGACAAGGGTCCTTCTAAAAAAACACATAGGAGACATGCTGGAAAAAGGGAGAGTTACCAGAAACTGGAAGAGGCAAGGAATGGATTCTTGCCTAGAATTTCCAGGGAGTGCAGCCATACTGATGCCTTGATTTTGAACCTCTGGCCTCTAGAACCGGGAAAGAAGAAATACTCGTTTTAAGCCACCAGATTTGTGGTCATCTGTCAAGGGAGCCACCCACGTTCTAAGAATTTGCTTGACACACTTCCTACATGGTGTTAGGCAGCCATTATTCCCGCACTTAATGTATAATTTCCCAACTATCAATGTCGCACACCCCTCTTAGGTCACAGATCCCAATCACTTTGTGTATTCTACTTGTTGCATTTTTTTTTTTTTTAAAGATTTTATTTATTTGACAGAGAGAAACACAGCCAGAGAGGGAACACAAGCAGGGGGAGTGAGAGAGGGAGAAGCAGGCCTCCTGCCGAGCAGGGAGCCCGATGTGGGACTCGATCCCAGGTCTCCGGGATCATGACCTGAGCCGAAGGCAGTCGCTCAACCAACTGAGCCACCCAGGCGCCCCTACTTGTTGCATTTTATTGTCAGTTTGTGGGCTGTGTCTAGAATTGGAGGCTTCTCTTTCTCTGCTAGTCCACAACAAATAAAAGAGTTTATTTCCAATTCACATGTTTTAGAGCAAAAGACCTTGTAAAACTTACAGATTTGAATGGTTTGACATCTCAAAAGAAAATAGGAAGCTTGCGAAGGTGTCTTAGAGTAATTACACTACACTCTAGTAGCAGTCGATGTGTGGTTTGGGGCTAGGTTCCCAGGTTGGAATCCAGCTTTAGCAATTAATTGTGGACAAGTTATGTATCTTCTCTGGGCCTTGATTTCCTCATCCATAAAATGGGTCTAACAGTTGTACAATTTTGGATAAGCATGATGTGAGGTAAAATGTGTAAAGTTCTTAGAACAATACCAGGAGCATTTTTAGCACCTTGCAAGTGTTAATTACTGTTCCTGTGTTTATGCTTTAAGCATCTAATTAGTATGAAAGCACCTTAAAAATAGGGACGGACCAAGGAGAGAGGTTATTAAGTTATTAATAACCTTAAATTATGTCCTTGGGGTAAGAGCATTAGGAAAGTGCACTTAGGGACATAATAAGCCTGTGTGACCCTGAAACAGAGTTTCGAGCAGAATTATGTATACTAGTCTAGGACGAAACAAGGGGCAGGATGTTGATAAAGCTAGCTTTAGTTATCGTGTGGTGTGCTGTCGATGGTTCTGTTTAGCAGGCAATGCAATGACAATGACAAATTCCCTCTCATATGAAACCAGCCCCTCTGTCTCTTATCTTGATCTTTTGTAGTATCTCTCAAGTTTATTCCATCATTTCAGTTCAAGGGCTAGGAGATTGTTCTCAGCTTACTACTGCTGTATGCCTATGCTATCATAAATATTCACAGAATCCTTTCCCATATGACTAAGTCTTTTCCCTCCAGTAGAATTTTGAGCACAACATCCTGCAGTCTTGGAACAGTGGGCTCGGAGCCCTTTTGAAACTCCACACAATCAGCGGGAAAAAAATATTAATGTGCCATATAAGTAATATGCAAATTCTATTATGCTAATCATATGTGTGTGATAAAATACACAACCATAGAAAATTTTAAAAGATGAGTCTAGGGACGCCTGGGTGGCTCAGTGGGTGAAGTGCCCAACTCTTGATTTCAGCTCTGGTCATGGTCTCAGGGTCGTGAGGTCGAGCCCCAGGTCTGGCTCCATGGGTCTACTTGAGATCCTTTCTCCCTCTCCCCGTACCTGCCCCTGCTCACAGACGTATTGTGTTCTCTCTCAAATAAATAAATGAATGTGGTTTTTTTTTTATTGTTTTAAAGATGAGTTTAAGCTGAAGCAGAAAGTATTTTTATTTTATTTATTTATTTTAGAGCGAGAAAGCGGTTGTATGACTGTGGGGAGGGACAGAGGGATAGAATGCTTGAGCAGACACCCTGCTGAGCATGGAGCCTGAGGTGGGGCTCGATCCCAGGACCTATGAGATCACGACCTGAGCTGGAACCAAGAGCCAGTCGCTCAACCGTCTGGGCCACCCAGGAACCCCTAGAAAGTCTTTTTAGATGTCTCGCTAGTCATGGAGCCAAATCTTGCCCTAAATGCCACAGAAAGGCATGTTTTACTTTTAGGCCAAGGTCCCTCTTTAATAACAGTGAGTGCCAAACCCTCGAAACTAATACTTCTTCCTGGTCATTTGAAGCTTCCTGTCCAGCTTGTTGTCAGAGAGGATCTGATTACCTCTGCTCAAGGATAAGTGTTTTTGAGCCCCTGATGAGAACCAAACACTGCTCTACCTACTGAGCTTAAAACAGTGGATGAAATGGACAAGAATCCCCACCCTCCTGGTGCTTGTGTCTTACAGCACTAGGACTTGGGTATATAAATTAAAATTTGGAAATGTGGTCAACCTTTGTAACTTTGTAGATCTAATATCCTACTCACATGCGTGCTCATCTTCCCTATGTTACCTGTGAGCCATACATCCCGGCTGCTATAAAGGCCAGCTCTTCTCTTTCCTAGTCTCTGGGTCCAAACACATCTTGTCTTTTCAAGGACTCAGAGACTTTATTTCTGTTATAACTTCTTTCTCTGACATTCTCAAAGACTGCCTCCCCGCGCCGTGTCCCTCAATACATACGCATACTTAATGGCTTCCAATTAAAAAAGTATTTTCTTAATCTCAAATTGTCTCTGGCTAAAGCTCTGTTTCTCTGCTTCCCACTGCAACAAAGTGTCTAAAAGTTTTGTTTTTGGGTCGCCTGGGTGGCTCAGTTGGTTAAGTGACTGCCTTCAGCTCAGATCATGATCCCGGAGACCCGGAATCGAACCCCACATCGGGCTCCCTGCTCGGCGGGAAGCCTGCTTCTCCCTCTCTCTCTCCCCCTGCTTGTGTTCCCTCTCTCGCTGTGTTTCTCTCTGTCAAATAAATAAATAAAATCTTAAAAAAAAAAAGTTTTGTTTTTATCTCTCCTGCCCACCAGAAGCTTGTCTGCCTTGTTTATTGCTGAATTCCCAGCCCCCAGGAATTGTTTATTTAGCAGGTGCTTGATAAATATGTTTAATTTGCCTATGAACTTGTATTGTAATGATGGCAATGCCCATCCTGCGCTAGTCTAACGGTAATCTCGGGTTTGTAAAGCACAAGGAGAAAGGGCATTGTGTTAAAGAGAAACCTGCTTAGCACATGGGAAGTTTCTTTAACCTTAAGGCTCCCCAATTTGTAAAATGAGGATGACACTATCTTGGAAGTGACAGTTACATGACAGCCTTGGGGTGAGATCTAATTGGTAGCGGTATCTGAGTATAGCACTATAAATAATGCTTTGGCCATGGGGAAAATTCTGTGATCAGCTGGTAGTGATTTATTAGTGATGTCCAGCTTGTGGGAAGTGGACAACTTGGTTCCCTCCAGCTCTTAACATGAAGAGTGATATAAAAAGACAGAATCTTGGGGCGCCTGGGTGGCTCAGTTGGTTAAGCAACTGCCTTCGTCTCCGGTCATGTTCCCGGAGACCCGGGATCGAGCCCCACATGGGGCTCCCTGCTCGGCGGGAAGCCTGCTTCTCCCTCTCTCACTCCCCCTGCTTGTGTTCCCTCTCTCGCTGTGTTTCTCTCTGTCAAATAAATAAATAAAATCTTAAAAAAAAAAAAAAGACAGAATCTTGGGGGCGCCTGAGTGGCTTGGTTAGCTGGGCTTCCAACTCTTGGTTTTGGCTCAGGTCATGGGATCCTGGGACCTAGGCCCGCATTGGCCTCCACACTGGGCATGGAGCCCCCTTGAGATTCTCTCTCTCTCTCCCCCTCCTTTCCCCCTCTCTTCCTCTAATAATAAAACCTAAAAATAAATTAAGAAAAAGACAGAATCTCAGCACGTCGCTGCATTTTAGATTTAAGCTGGACTAAAACCTCTGAATAGTTCTCAACATTTAATTACAGAGTGAGAATTAAACTCAAAATTACAAACTGCAATCTCTAGAGTAAATCTAAGATAAACAGACATCGATTTGCATCTATGTTATTTAACTGGAGTTTATCTGCTATCCCCTATCATGAAAGAAATTTTTGTATTGTATGTTATTTAAAAACTTTATTTTCAGAAAAATGTCCTACACTAAGTCTGGCATTTATTATGCTTAATATTTTATTTCTATTTGAATGTGCAATTTTTTCTTCTCTTCTGGATGGCTGACTTCACTTGCTTGCTTTTCCTCCATTTTGCTTCCTGACAAGGAGGTAATTCCAGACTAGACTGGCAAATATGCCAAGCTATCTTTCAATTACTGGGACGGTAAATGTGAAGTTAATGAGATTAAAATACAATAATCCTCAGAAGTGAGTGTAAGTCCCTTTTAATGGAAATCAGGATTGAATGTAAATCTTCATCACCTTATGTATCGGTCATAAACGTTTTGAGTCCATGAAAAAAACATCTGTACGGCTTTAGAGACTTTGAAGAATGTAGAGTTTATCAGGAAAAGAAAATGATTTGAGAATATAGACTATTCATATGACATTGTGTATATGGCATGTCAAAAAAAATGCAGAACTCCTTTTTTTTACTTGCATTTAGTTTTTGCTCCAGAATACTTTTTAAGGCAAATAAAATAAAATTTTAAAAAAGAACGCATTTGAAAAACCTGAATTTGTGAAAGGAAGCTTCAAACTTACTTTATTACGGTCTAGGGATGAATTTTTCAGGGATGGGCAAATTGCAGGCCCTGTGTCAAAACTGACCTGCCACGGGTTTTGTAAATAAAGCTTTATTGGAACACAGCCACGTCCATTTGTTTTCAAATTGTCTGTGGCTGCTTTCCTGCCAATGTGGCAGGGTTCAGCAGGGGCAACAGAAATCTCCTGGGCTGCAAAACCCAAAATAGTCACGGTTTGGCCCTTTTGGAAAGAAGTTTGTAAACTCTTGCCCTAGACTGTAAGCTTCTTCATTATACTTATATATACAAGTATACATTATATATTTCCGAGGGCAGGGACTCTATGTTTAAACTTAGTTTTTAATCTCTCTTAAAGGAGTATCTGTGCCTTTGAGATGATCAGTTAATAACAACTTGAAGAAATACAGCATAATAGATTTATGCAAGGGGTCATATTTTTAAATTTTTATAGCAGTAGTTACACGTGCTTAGGTCAATCCTAATTTTCTCAGCCCTTGGAGAAAGGTGGTGTTCTCTGCTTCTCTGCCCTCCCCTGGGATCTGCAGCCTGACTCACTCCCCCGGAGAGCACCACCTTCCGCCGGGATCTCCTCCTACTGTTTCTCTGGAGCCACTAAGGTAGCTGAGAGTCCATCCAGCTGGCTGATGGGGAACCACTTTCAAAACTGTTCCCGCTTGCTCCTTCCATCCTCACTGCCTCTGGCCTCTGCAGCTTCCAGTTGGCAATGTGCAGGCCCTCCAGCAGATTTTAAGCAGCGGCCAGCGAGGCGCCGGGCGTCTCCTGCCCGCCTCCCACAGCGCCCCCTGCAGGCAGAAATGGGAGAGCCCTTGGCTGGGCCAAAATACAAGCAAAATTGGAAAAACGCAGGTGAAACCTTAGAAGACAGATATTTCATATTACTTCTTCTGTCACTACAATCCTGGAGAAGTCCATTTTGTGCTGCGGTGTTCTTTTCAAGTTCACACCGAAATGCAGAAGAAACTAAAGAGAGAGATGAAGAGCTCCCTCATGGCCATCCCCAAGTCCTCAAGGACCTCTGGGCTCCCCGGTTGGAAATCTTTGCTTGAGACTGGTAGGGAGAGGCTGCCACAGGGTCTGGGAGAAGGGTGGATATGGTTTAGGGGCGCCTAGTTAGCTCATTCAGTTAAGCTGATTTCAGCTCAGGTCCTAATCTCGAGGTCCTGGGATTGAGCCCAGTATCGGGCTCCACGTACAGAATGCAATCTGCGTAGGACTCTTTCTCTCCCTCTCCCCCCACCCCCACATGCTCTCTCTCCCCCCTAAAAGTAAATAAATTAATTAAAACACTTTATAATTATAATATTATATTTCCAGAATTATTTTTTGAGAGAGAAAGAGAGAGAGCATGCACATGCATGTGGGTGGGGGGGGGGAGAGGCAGAGGGAGAGAATCTCAAAGAGTTTCCACACCCAGGGCAGAGTCCAACTCGGGGCTCAATTCCCACCTGAGCCAAATCAAGAGTTAGACACTTAACTGAGAGCCACCCAGGCACCTCCAGAATTTAGAATTATAATGTGAATTATAAAATTCAGAATTTTCATTTTCAGAATTGTGATATGATGGCTTGTAGAGTTTGCAGGTTGATGTCCTAGATGGCCTTAGGAGAAAATATCTGTCTCCAATAAAAAATCATTATTGAAAAATTGTCCTTTATGTAATTCACTACACTTTACATAAAGGGCTATGTGGATACATTCCTCTGAAAGTCCATTGCTTGGAAGACTTGTCCCTCTGGACACATTGCAAACATTTCCTTTACTAGATGACAGTTAGTAGTCTGTACCATTTTGACTTTCTTTTCTTGGCTGCCAGGAAGCTTAGAGCTAAGTCTCTTGTGCAAACATAGAAATATGTTGCGGGTTGTGTTGCGGGTTTCCGACACAGGGACCCATGCTCTCCCACTCTCCCTGAGTGACTCCTCTTAGTTTACCCTTTAATGGCTCTATTAGTGGTACTATAACATTGGTTTCTTTAGAACACATTTTTCTGGGTGTGCTTCATGAATTGGCTGAGCGATTGAAATAAATTTTCTCGTATAATCTTCAGACCAACCCCATGAAGTTGAAATATTTCCATTTTCCAGATGAAGAAACAGACTAAAAGAGATCAAGATCTGTGCTCAAACTCAGAAAGCAGAGACAGTTAGGACTTGGAACAGTTAATATCTAAAAATCAAGTTGGTCTGCTGCCTCTTCGAGCCCTATTCCAGCCAAGTTCAACAGAGGTCAGAGAGAACTGGTCTATAAGAATGAAATCAACTTTCCTATTGAAAAGTGATTAAAGGGATGAATAGAAGACTTTTATCAACAGCATTGAAAATAACCCTTTCATGGGAGATAGACTGTTACATCAGATAAAACCCAAACAGTGAATCAACACTGTGGAAAAAAGAAGTCTCATCCTGTCCCTAATTAAATATAGGCAACTTAAAACATTTCGCACTGATGAAAAGTTGAAAAATGTATTGGGGTTGGATTTCTGGGGAAATGAATTCCCTTTGTTTCTTTTTATTGCCCTGATGTTTCTTTAATCTTACTGGAGGACAAGACCATAAAAATCAGCATAGCAGTGACTCATGGATCCCATTCCCAGAAACTTAAAAATGAGAAAATATTTCAAAAGATGAGAACTATGTATTTAAAGTTGCCACAGCGGCAGTGTCAGGAGTAAAAAACAAAAAGGAAGATAACTGACCTTCAATAGAAGATATAATGCTTACGTGATTTTGAGTCAGCAGCAATGCTATATAATATAAGATCATCCAGATACATAGACGTTCAGAAAACAGAGGGCCGGGCGTGATTATGGGACCACAAATGCCAAACATAAGTTCATATATGGATGGCACAGGTGGGGCTGACTCTAGGCTAACATCTTGTTCCTGGAATCACCTCAAAAGCTGGGGAGGGGTGTTTTTTTGAATGACAGGTAGACTGGGGGGAGGTCCCCCAGAGACCTGATCCAGTGCCCAGACCATATTCTTCATCTAAATCAAACCACTAATTTAAAGGTGAAGAAGCAGAAAGATACAAGAAGTATGGTGTTAAAAAAAACATAGAGCAGGAAAGCTGATGAGAAGGCAATCTCCAAGTGGTGATTTCTTAGCTGAGCACAGGTCTCCCGAGCAACGTACCAAATTATGTATTCTGAGACCCACAATAATGAATGGTCACTGCAAAAATATCCGTTTAACACAGAACCATAAAGCATGATGTTAGAAAGCCGAGCACTTTCCACTTCTGAAATGACACCAGCTCTCAGTGGGGGCCTCTGTGAACAGTTTGGGCAAGACTCTTCCCACATATTTATTGACACATAACGGCACAATACCACCCATACTTCTCAGCAACTTGCTTTAGTACTTCACAAGTTTTTGACATCTTTCATTGTGTTTGATTTGATGAAATGAATATTTTAATTACAATGAAACCGTTTTTCTTTTTTGTTCCAAGCGCTTTTGTAACACTGATGCTTTAAGACAGGGACCATGATGCTTTGTGTCAAAAACCCTGCTCAGAAATCAATTTGACATTGACCTGGTCTGAGTAGGAGATTCCTGGGCTTGAGACACAAAAGGGTCACAGCATCTATTTGGGGGTTTTAGGGAGTCTATACAAAAAGCACAGTTGGGAAGATATATTGGAATTTGGACAGTATTTGGAGAAGTAGGCCAAACAGGATCCTTTAATTAATTTATAACCAGAAATATGCATCCTCTTCATTCTGTTTGGCAACTTGCTTTTGCACTTAGCAATTTATTTTCGGAACTATTCCTTGCAGTGGAGTTGAAGTAAAAATATTTTAATTACCAGTAGGGGCTGATCTGAGAGTAGAGGCAGGTAGTAACAAGGAATGGGCTAGGCCTCAGGCTCATGCTATTTAACACTAGAACCTCTCTGTCTCACTTATTCAAAAGTAGAGCCATGTGAATAATTGTTCTACAACATTCCCTATGCCATTTAAAACTAACTTGTTGGGGAGCCTGGGTGGCTCAGTTGGTTGGGCGACTGCCTTCGGCTCAGGTCATGATCTCGGAGACCCTGGATCGAGCCCCACATCGGGCTCCCTGCTCGGCGGGAAGCCTGCTTCTCCCTCTCTCACTCCCCCTGCTTGTGTTCCCTCTCTGGCTGTGTTTCTCTCTGTCAAATAAATAAAATCTTTAAAAAATAAAAATAAAAAAAATAAATAAAAATAAAACTAACTTGTTCTTTGAAGGTTTTAACAGTTATGGGGAAAGGCAGCTAAAGAAATAAGGACTGTTTTCCTAAGACTGAGGTCCCTCTGCTTTAATACCCTCCTGGCCTTATGTCTGTAGAAGCAGGTGGGCACCGTCTAGAAAAAGCCCTTGTATATGAGTCAGGCAAACACCCTTTATCATTGATGCATTTCCTTACAAGAAAATGCTGGTGAGTGGAAAAGTATTTGGGGACTGATGGGACGGGGGGAGGCAGAGATCACAGTGCACAAAGGGAGAAGGGGGTTGAGAATGGCAACAATTCAGGTGAAGTATGAGATTTTTTTTTAATCTGCCTTTTATCTTGGACAAAAGTGTTTCTGATGTGGGGCCAGGCCAGCTCTTTCCTTCCAATTCGAGTCCGATGTTTTGTAGTACATACATGTTGGCTTGGGTTTCTCAGCTAACGTTTTACAGGACGTAAAGGGGAGGCTGAAATTGGGAAGCCGGGTTAAGTCGTGTTCTTCCAGTTTTTCAGCATGTAGTAACAGAGACTGGAATTCAAAATCCCCGAGGTTAAACTTTGGCACCGCTCTCGAGGCCACTGCTCAGATTTGTGTTCTAGTCAGGGAAGATGGTCAGTGAAGGGCTCAGGGTGCATGGTGGGTCCCTACTAAAAGGAAAAATTTCTGTTCAGTTTAGCCCGCCTATATCCACTGGCTGCTACACACCCTGACCCACAGCAAGAGGGAGGCCCCCCTGCAGTAGGTGTTCTTAAAACAAACCAAGTCTTTTCCAACTTCATGCTCTTTTAAACCAAGGTTTCCCAAGCTTGTCATTATGGGCATTTTAGACTGGGTAATTGCGGGTTAATTGCGGGGCTATTCTAGGTGTACTGTGGGATGCTTAGGAGCAATGTTGACTTTTACCCATTAGATGCCAGGAGCACTTTCCCCCTTGCACCTTCTCCCCTCAAGTGCCTCTAGATATTGCCAACTGTGCTCTGGGAAGCCAACGGGCACCTGCTGGGGAACCACTGCTAGAAACAAAGGAAGTCCTTTCACTTGGGTATGTGAACATTTGTGATCATGGGAGGGTGAGGAGGGTAGGACGGGAGAAAGATGAAATGCATTTACAGATTTCAATATTTTCCTTTGATTAAAAATCACAAATATATTTCAGGGGAACAAAAGCTGTGCAATGTCACATTGGCTGTCTGGCCTTTACCCAAAGTTTGCAATTTGTAGCTCAGGTTCTTTGAACGTTTACAGAGGCTCAGTTATCTGCCCAGTAGAGCTGAACTGATCACAACCTCTCTGTGCGTCTGTGAGGGCTTGGGTGGCTGATGTGGGAGGTAGAGAGAGGAGCGGTGGGGGAGGTTTGGAGGTGAGATGAGGTCGAACCCTAATCTCTGGCAGACGCCTCAAGTGACACACTCGGTAACAAGTGAAGTTCTTGGACAATGACTGGTAATTTGGGTGACAATGTGTCTGTTATGTTGCAAACAATTCTTGGACAAATCTTTTAGGAGAAATTAGCAGTCACTGAATAACATCTTTTGGATGAGTATTTTCATAATACACATCATACTTCACAGAAGCAAATTATGCAGGCAATTGAAAATGACAACAGAGTTCATTTTACAACCCAGGAAGGACAGCTTTGTTTATTAAAAATATATTCATTCCACTTGGAAAGCAAAGCAGTTTTTATTTTCATGAGTGTAATGTTGACAGGTAATTAAACTCGTCATAAATTGCTCCTTTAACGTATGCATCCCAGTCCATTTGTTTATAATTTAAGCAGCTAGTGATGTCCACAATAGTTAACGTTAGCAACTTTTTTTTAAGCTCCAGAACTTCAAATGCTTATTCATGAATTCCCTAAGTGTGTGTTTTTAAAAGTTTTTCAAGAGCACGCACCTTAAAAATGTAAGACGTTAGAAAAATGACGAAAAATCAGACTAAAAACGTCACCATATTGGATTTTATGTAATCATGGATTGAGATGTAACATTTCGGTCACCATGTGATACGGTCCACAAATTCTGGGATTAATAGCACGATCAAACACTATCAACCAATTTTAAAGAAGAATTCTTTAAAAAGTCCTTTAAAAGGACAACTAAATCTGATGGGAGATAACGTTGACAAGACAGTTTTATTGGTGTAAGTTTTTGCTGCCCATTTCTATGGTAACCTGTGATCTGTTTTCTAATCACACCTTCGAAAGGTTTGTTTTCTCCATCATGAACATTTGACCAGAAGCACTGAAGGTAACAAACATGTCTTTCTGTATTATCTTTTTTTGGAAAAATTGGACAAAGGGAAACTAGAAAGAAGATAACATTCAGAGGCTTCTCACTCAAACACGATAGGAACTTATATTTACTAGTTTGCAGATGACTGACACCTGAAAGATCACAGAGCTAAAACCTGAATATTAATGAAATAACCATTCAGATGTCCTAACAAGTACATTCAATAAATGTCTTCAGCTTTAATAAAATTGCAACTGCTATTTAATTTGATAAAGTAGAAACTTAGAGGCTTGCTCAAGATGACCTAAAATTTTATAGCCCAGCAGTTTTCAACCTGTAGTTATTTTTACCTCCCACGGGACTTTTGGCAATGTCTGGAGACATTTTTGGTTGTCCCAACTGGTGTCATGTTAGTGGTGGTGATGGCAGAGTGTGCGTCTATGTGTGTGTGCGCATGCGTGCATGCAAAGGCTTGTACACTCACTACTGATAACTAGTGTGAAGGGGCCAGCAGTGAGGCTAAGCATTCAACAGAGCCCAGGACAGTCCCCCCTCATGTCCTCTCCCATCCAAAATAAAAAATTACCAGCCCCAAACAGGAGGTTGACGCTGTTCTAGAATGAGGGACATATATTGAACATATGAAATTATTGAGCATAAATGTTTAAATATATAAAATGCTTCGGAGGCAATCCTAGTTGTAATTTTCTTCCCTGTTCTTGTACTATATTTACTTCTTTGCTATTTCATTTAAATGGAAAGAAAGAAAGAAAGAAAGAAAGAGAAAGAAATCAAAAGAGAGGAAAGGAAAAAAATAAAAAACTACACAGAAACAAAAGCACCATTTTCTTTTCTTATTCCCTTTTGATTAAGATGTGAACATTTCCAACTTGCACGTGTTTAATTTATTGTTGTCACGTATGAACTATAAATATCCGTTCAGTCCGGTAGTCTAGTGTTTCTCCTACGTAACTTCTAGCAAAGTTGAAGTATTGGGCTGACATTGTCATCCTGTTTAAATGTAGTTACGTTTTGATAAGTTTTTTCCTGTTAATTGAAAATGGACTTACCTCAGTTGAATGCGGGCGCACCTGCCTTTGGCGTCCTCCCTTTGTCACCTCGATTTTGGAGGACAACCTTACCCCCAAATCCACGCACAGGTCAGGAGCACAGATCACCTAGAAAGAGAACTTGCAACTCCATCCTTTCCTTTGCTGGGATGTCGGCAAACAGGAAAGCATCCAAGTACAGCCAGGGGGCGCCAAAATGCCGCAAATAAAAGTTCCAAAGGTTCAGCCGGTTGCAGGAAGGTAAAAATTGGCTTTGGTCTAATGAAAGATGAGTCGTTGTAAGCGTTGTCATGTTGTTGTTTTTTGCATTTGCTTCTTGCCAACAGATAAGCAAGTGGGCATACGACCCCACCCCGGAGGTTATTTTCTGTCCCGGTGTTAACGTGGCAGTGCCCGAAGCCACCCGGCACGTCGTAGTTAGCCACGGCTTTGACCCTGTGCGCTTCTAGGCAGCCTTGGAAGGGTTGCCTCCGCTAAGCCAGTCTTCCCAGGATCTGGTTGCTCCCCTTTAAAGCACAGATATAAAACACCGACGGTTCCTTTCCTCGGGTTCTTGTCCTTTCTCCTTCCTCTCCCAAGTCCCGAGAGTATTCTTGCAGGGGGACGCCGCCCACCCCACTAAGGTGGACCTCTGTGGTCCCGCTAGTCCCAAGCCGCAGACCTCCGGGCTCAGCCCAGCGTGCGAAGGAGCCGCCGGCCCGGCTCGTCTGGTCCGCGGGGGTGCCGCCCGGACTTGCTTGCAGTTAGCAGCCACCCTTAACCCCGAGGACGTCTGCCTTGATGGACTGAGGGGAGCTACCAGGTCACCCTCAACCTCACCGCCCGTCCAGGTATCGGAATCGCAAGCGGACGTCGCGCGCGAGCGGGATTGAGGTGCTGGGAAGGGTAGCAGGTGGTAGGGGGCGTCATTCATCACCTCGAGGCAGCCCCTTAAGACTGAGCGAATCGGAACACTTCCTATCCAACCATTCCAAAGGGGGGGCGGTGGGCGAGAGAAAGAGAGAGCGACAGAGGGGGAGAGAGGA
>PITA01013102.1:0-58980 GCA_004023965.1 Spilogale gracilis
TAAAGATGAACAAGTAGGTTAACCTTAGCACAGATAATCATGAATTATAGTGACCACAGTGGAGAACTTTTAACCATCTTAGATAAGCTTATCCATTTACAGATGCCCTAGAGATAAAGGTGTCTCCGCCAGGCACTCGCTATAAAGTGGTGGGGAAATTATTTTTCCTCTTTTACACTTTGTAGTGTCCTGGATGAGACCTGCTGGGACATCAACTCGCTCTGCAGCCTGAGGATGGGATCTTGGAGAAGTGGCAGAAGCCAAAGAAGGGTAAGAATTGTTACTGAAGCCCATTCCTCCAGATCTCTATCTGTGGTGCCTGGTCAAGAGGAAGCTAGAATTTCCTGGGCAGGCAGGAAAAGAAAAAAAAAATTGTGTAAGAATTAGGTCTTTGAAATGGTGACTGTGAGTCGACTTTCAGGTACCCATCGGTTGTCGCTCTTTTCCCTCCCAGGGATAGTCATTGCCTTGTTGTTTGTGTCATTTTTGTGTCCTGAGAACTTGGCTTGGCAACCATCAGGTTGGGGCCCAGGCCAAATGAGGGCCAGACAGAAGTGTCGGTCGTACTCCATTTGCAGCTAGGGTACCAACTATTTACAGATTTCAAAGGGATTTGTTTAACTCTTCTGGTTATCTTTGGGAATGGCTCTAAATCCTGGAAGGGTAGTATCTTTTTCACCCTCTTTGGGGGATGCCTTTTGTGTCCCTGAGGTTGTTCATACTGCCAGGAATACTTTTTTATCCCAGCTGAAACCTAATAAAATGGTCAAAAGAGTTTTTTGTTTGTTTGCTTGTCTTTTTGTAGCCTCATGATCAGAAGTTGGTCAAATTGGAAGCTGCTATTTAATGCCTAAGAGAAATTTATTATTATTTTTTTAAGGCCTTCTCCCTAAACTAGAATGAAATTGTGTACCTGAAGCCTTTGTGGAAGGATTTACCAAAACATTCCAGAGACACATGGCACTAAATCTAGAACATAGGAATCCTTTGATTTTCATCTTAATTGAAGATCCTCTTCCTGATATAAAGAAGCAAATGGAAGATAATATTGTTGAATGTGTTTATCAGCCTCTTCATATTATTCTGTGTGCAACCCACTTCTCTGAGGAATTAAAAACAACTGTCCTTGTCCCACAAATCCTATCTTTATAGGAACAGGAATGTGACTCTAGAAACAATTCAAAGCCCTGCTGCCTTTTTTTTTTTTTAAACCCATAACAAAACTTTCCCTATTCATCCCAAAGGGCTTACAGATATTATAAAAGATCTGGGCTTAAAAAACAAAAGTTCTTCTTTGGGGAACTTGCATTATTTCTCTGGGCCTTTTGAGATCAAAGTGTTCTACCTTGTCTTCTCCTGGAACCAAGGTAATTCTTATAAGAAAGGAAAAGGGAGGGGGAGGCTGTTTTGAAAACTAGGCCTATAAAATATCTTAAAATTTTCTTCCACAAATAATAGTAAAAAGCTTTAGTCATCTGAGCAGACAAACTTAACTTATTCCATCTGCCAGAAACACAACTTGGAGGCAACTATTCTGTTATTAGTGAATTTTATATTATATGTCTGATGGCTAAAATTTTAAGGCAAAAGCTATAACCTCTTGATCTGCATCTTGCACTCTCAGAAATAAAAAAAAAAAACAAAACTGACCCAAATGTTTTTCAAGTTCCTGGAATCTAGGATAATCTTTGGTAAATAAAAGCTAGTTTAAGTTTGCTGGTTTAATTAAAATAAGCATGTCTTTAGAGTTATCAGCATTAAATATAACACTTTTATCCTCCCCGGGTTTACTAAAAGTCAAATAAGCTTATGTTGTCTGTGTTACAGAATTTATCAGGCAGAAAGATAATTTAAGATGATGGTTAGCTGTTTATGATCTCATGAAATTTTCATGACTAATCTAAACATAATTAAGAACAATGAATTAAATAGATATAAGTAAGATAAAAATTTATAAGTGAGCTTTTCAACAGTTATGCTTTATGCTATGTCTACTTAAAAATAGTTTCCACAATTCTTTTGGTAATTTGAAACATTAAATGTACACTGAAATAAGTGATCAATTGGTCAGAAGCACAGGTAACAGCCTGGACTTGGGGCTGGCGGCTGAAGTAGACAGGAATTTGGTGGGAATGAGAAATGAACCTGTGGAACCTGATGCTGTCTCCAGGTCGATGGTGTCAGAATCAAGTTGAATCCTAGGACAGACACTCTGTTGGTGTCAGGAAATGGTTTGGTAGTTTCAGGGGGGAAAGACACACATTAGAATTGGAGTCAGAATTATAATGGCAATTATGAGAATTGTAGGGGTTATCCTTGTCCTTTTGGGGTTGCGGTATTGCACAACCATCACACACTCACCTGTATCACCCTTTGGTGTCCCTTAATGCCCCCCAAAGGAGGGTGGAGCACTACAGATAATGAGACAGGCAGGCTCAGCAGTGCTTTGTGCTACTGATGAATGCAGAACTGACTTGAGTCAAAGGAATGATCTTGATATTATTTCTGTCCAACGACTTTCTCCAAGATACTGTCTGGTATCAATCAAACCCACCAACCGGAAGAACAGTGGGCTGTGATACTTACTCTGCAGCTTTGGGCTTCTCACATCCCGTCTCTGGCTCTTGATTTTAATATATTATCAGATTAATGATTTTAAGTAAACGCCATCTATGGTTCTCACACTCTGTTGTCTTGGGTTTCCAATGCCCCATCTGCCCTGGGCAAAGGCATCCATGTCCCTCTAAGAGCTGACTTTCCCCCTCCTCCTCTGCCCACATCCCTCCAGGATAGTTCATCATCTTGGACCCCAGAGGGTGTTAGGCAGCCAGATATTCTCATTTACTCACAACTACTTTCGTCATCAGACCCACTATATCCAGTGGCAATTTACCACATGTCGTTAATATGTTTGTTATTTTTTGTTGGCGGAATATGAACGTTCATCAGCAAGCCCGCACACAGGGAAAGCATATTGAAATGAGCATTACAGATCTGTCAGGCTGGAGTTTATGGCCTTTTCTCAGTACTACACTGTAAGTAAAATGAGCCCTGATTGAGTCAGCAGCCTCCTGGGTACTCACTTGCCAAAGTGTGGGAATTTTAATGCTAAGTTTATCTGCCTGCATTAGGCAAGGAGGGTGGGGTGGGGAGGACGTGGGCAGATTGCTTTGCCTTAGGGATATTACAGACCAGCCTGCAAGCTCCACAGGTTCAGGAGGGAAGCTTTCAGTGGGTTTGGCCTCTTATCTTCTTATGGTCTTATAGATTTTGGAGATGTAGTCCCCTGGAGTTTTAATACTCAGTTTGCAAATCCTCCTTTTAAAACCAGGACATTGAAATGCAATGGGACAGACAAAGTTAAACAAAAAAAAAAAAAAAGAAAAGAAAAGAAAAAAGAAATATTCACTGAAGAATAGCACTGGAAAAAACAAAAGATGATGAAGGAAAAAAGGGGTAGAGAATCATTAAAATCCCAGTTACTGAGTATGACTGATGCCAATGCCCCTAACACCCTTTGCAGGCGACTTCCAGGAAGGGTTCAGGCACCCTCGCTGGGGAACGGTGTTCTCTGAATAGGACTTTGTGGATGCCGATGCTGTCTAAAGGGAATCCAAAGCTTTGTAAGTCCAAATTAATGCACTGGGAAAATGAAAATTTTGGAAACAAGATTTCTGTTTCTTCTTTTAGGTAAAGCAAAGGAAGCATAAAATGAGGGGAACACATTTCTATCCAGGGGACGAGATCTGTTTCTCTGATTTGGGGAGCATCAGATATTTTTCAGCAGGTTGTTCAAAGAAGCAGCCCTGACTCAGAGTCAGGTGTTATTAGTATTAACAGATACTAACTAACACCCACAGATACTCATGGCAGCAAAGTCAGTCACTACCATTTCTTCTTCCTCTGCAGGAAGGCTCATCCACACCTTTTTCCTTGAGCAGGCATTTGGTATTCTAGGAGCTGGAATCTGTTTCTCATTCCAGCGGTGTGAAGCTGTGGGTCACCTGGCTAATGCGGGGGCCATTCCACATTCCAGAGGCATGGAGCCTTGGTCATTTGGCATTCCAGAGGCATTCCGAAGCTGCAGGTCATTCATTATGCCAAGGTTAGTTTCTCGGCCTGCAGAGCCAAGAGCCTTATTCTTTGCTACTTGAGACTGGAAACTGCAAGGAAGGTGTAACTCCACTGGTGTCAGAAGGACAGAGATGGAACGAAAGACAGAGAAAAATAACAATTAACTGCAAAGTATTCTCAGCTCATTCTTACAGAGAATGGCAGGGTCAGTATGTGGTGCACATGGCTTTAAAGAGACTTCTTTGAGGAGAAAGAAAAGTATAAATACAAATCAGATTATAATTTATTGCTCTATCTTAATTCAATGAGAAGCAAGATATAGTAATGAGGCATACTGGTGCTTAAATCGATCGAGATTGGGTTCACATCCTGCCTCTGCTCCCTACTAATTGTGTAACGTTGAGTGATTTATTTAGCCTCTTTAAACATCAGTTTCATCATCTATAAAATGGGGACAATAAGACAACCTGCCATTTTAAGATAACACCCTTAAAAGCACAGTCCCTGCCTCAAAGAAAAGACTACATTTTATTATGTATTATTATTATTATTTTGTGTGTGAGATTCTTGAGTTTCAAAAATGAATTTATGATCTTGCTTTACTATTGATTAATACCATTCACTTTTTCCATTATCTTCTATCATATGTCAGGCACTGTGTTAGGCACAGTTGTTTTGCTAACTCTGAATGGATTGAGACTGGACTGTGTCTAATGACCACAGATTTAAATCAGTAGGCTCCCAATGAATATCTGCTATATACAGATATCTTTTTAAATTCTGATATTTGAAACAAAGATCAAGGGTATTTTTTGTTTGTTTGTTTGCCATTAAGGAAACTATAACACAGATAAACGCAGATGATGAGGAAGGGAAAAAAGCATATGGAATTCAGAGGATGATCAGGAAAGATTATTTTTAATGTGCACATAGACTGGACAGTCCCAGACACAATTATGATAATGGGAAGATGGCTGTGCCATTCCCAGCATTGTGTATGTAAGTTAAAATCCAACAGGACAGGTGGTTGAAGCCAGATGAGGAAGAACCTTGATTTTTATGCTAGGAGTATGAACTTTATTCTGCAAGGGGTGATGAGAAAAAGGGAAAAAATAAAACATTTGGTTTGTTTTACTATTTGTTATTTTTGTTCCTAGAGGTGAATGACATAATCTATCCTTATGGATCTCCCAACTGAATGGCCAAATATTGGAGCTGAATATACGTGTGTAACATCACAAGATCATCAACAGAGGACACGTTTGTGATCTATGAATTATGGGGTAAAGGGGGCAAGCCAGACTCGGGATGGGGGCGTGGTGTCAATGGGAGTGGAAGGGGGCAGTGCCCTGACTATGGGGAACTTACATGTGACCTGCTTTTCTGTTGGAAGCCAGGACCTCAGGGATGTGCTACCCACAGCAAAGCTTGGATGGGAAGAGGCGGTTTCTATGTGCACATGGGGTGGTCATGGAGGCCGCAGAGCCTGTTTCAGAGGGTCGCAGAGGATGGCCTGTGAATGCACTGGGTGCTTGTTAAAAGTGGATTCTGTAATCCTCACCAGGAACAGGTCTCCTTGGAGCAATTCCCCATGGCTTCTAAGAAATAAAGGTCAAAGTTTCTATCATATCTATTTCAAAAGAAAGAGCAAATCAAGTTGAAAAAGGACTCTGAGAAAACATCTTGTGATTCGTGCAAGCATTTGTTGACTCTCTCCCCGTTCTAAAATCTGGAAATACAGGCTTCAGGGAAAACACAATTTCCCTGCCAGGGAGGATCCTATAGGGTAGAAACTATAAAATCATGGGGTCCTCTTAAGAAATGAATACAGAAATAATGAATAAAAATTTAGACTTGAAAGTAAATCTTTACCTTAGAGAAGAATCATAACAAATGACAATGCTAATCTTCTGACAATGCTGAAATGCTGGCATATATTTCATAAAAGGCAGAAAAACATGATTTTTCTTTATAACCAACATACTATACCTCTACATTGTTGTCTACATTTTATCTATATACTTTGATATTTTCATTTGATGATGTGTGTATACTATTTTCTATAGAGCGATTAGGAAATTCAGTTACTTTCCCCCTTCAGGGCTATTTTTTTTTTCTTAATAGACACTTTAAAAATTTCCCATTATTCTTCCCAATTCATTATTGAAAATTAGTATGTTAATATTTAGCATTGATATCATTTTAGAAAAACTAGTATAAAATTTCTTTAATGTATGAGCATTCAGAGTTCAGAGAATTTCAAGTCTTCTCATGCAGTACTGTGATTTAAATATTTCTTGTGTTGACAATACTTAAGAACCAGTTTGTGACCAAGGTCCATATTGGATTGGCATATTATGACTTTTATGCTAACTTTATTATGTCTATAGTTTATGCCAAATCAGCAAGAAGTGAATGAAAATACACACAGACTTAATTGGAACAAGTGGTTTTAACCAATGAAAATGGTGGGAAAAGGCAGTCTAATAGTCTTTTTTTTTTTTTTTAAAGTAGACTCCACACCCAGCATGGCTTGAACTCACGACGCTGAGATCAAGACCTGAACTGAGATGGAGAGTCAGATGCTTAACCGACTGAGCCACCCAGGCATCCTAGTAGTCTGATAGAACCAAGAATTTAGTTCAAATAGAGTACAGTGAGCAAGCTGGACAAAAATGGGTACTGAGACTAGAGCTATGTTTGCAGCAAGTAAGACAGGTCTGCAATGAACGTTAAAGACTGACAAGTGGCTGGATTTATATTATCATACTTCTAAATTTTAGAAAAAGATACCTGCTGATTTATCACTAAATTTACAAAGAGGCAATGACTCAACATGTTAAGATCATTAGTACTAGAAGACAGATATCCATTTGAATCCATACGATCCATTTGAATCATAGCTCTGCCCCTTACCGATCTGTGAAATCTTACTGACGATAACTAGTCACAGATGGGATGACAAGCCACAAAAATACACCCCACCAAACCCCACCAAATATATACCCATTTAAAATTCCCTTTAGCTGGATGCAAAAAGGCTCACAGCACTGGACAAGAAGCAAAGTGTAATGAAGGAAGAGTCAGACTAAAAAGAGAGAGTAATCTTGCTCAATTATGTAATGCAATACTTTCCTTTTGAAAATTGTGAAAAAGAAGAAAGAAAACACACATAACCATGTGCTCACAATGCTAATGCAAGTCCTGAAGTCCTAAAGCTTAAACTTCATTTGCCTCCTGGTACATTTGCTTCTGTTCCCTGTGGTTTCCATGGAGTTCACATTAGAGTTTAGGGAGACAGATGAGAAACACATGAACAAAATAGTAAACAAACAATTTCATATAGTTACTCTTTGATGAAGAGAAGTAAAACAGTATGTGTGATAAGAGTTACTGCAGGAGGAAAGAAGCAACCCTTTGAGGGAGGGGTCAGAGGAGACCTGGCTGAGGAAGCCAGGTTTGAGCTGAGATGTGCTGCAGGAGAAATCCAGATTTGCAAATCAGTAGATGCAGGACCATGAGACCCAGAGAGAAGAGTGACTAGCCCAAGCTCCACCAGCGAATCAGTGACAGAGTTAGGAATGTTGCTGAGACATCCTGGACCACATTGAAATCCCTCGCACCCACTCAAGGACTCCATGTAAACTTACACTATAGATACTCTGAACATATGGAAACTAATACAATGATTACTGCCTTCACTCAGTTCCTGGTAAAGGCAGGCAGTTATTTATTTTTAAAATCACCAAAAAGCCAAAGCCAAGTACTCAATTCAGTAGTCAAACTGCCATTTCACAGTTTTAAGATAATCACAATGATTAGAATAACTCATTTCAAGACCATAAAATCATTAAGAAAAAAAAATAAAGCTATAAAAACTCAGAGAGATCAATCAGGCAAGTATATCTTAGGTTATTTTAATTACATGTCTATATCAGAATATATCAATCAACCAATGAAAAATACACACATACACACATATGTGTGTGTACATAAATATGTATACATATCTGTATACATATGTACACACATATAAAGAGAGAGATGAAGGATATACATACAATATAGGCTTCCTTATTTACTTGCTATTTATATTATGTGAATTACAAAGAAACACAGAAGACATACAAATTTTAAAAAGATACCCTAGAAATAAATGAAAATAAATTTCCAGAATCTTCTCTTATTTACCAGTGGATCACTGTGTATGCACTTTAAGAAAGATTTGTCTCCCTTTGGAAACTTCTGATCTAGTAGTGTATCTCTTCCAGTTTAAGCAAAGAAACTGAGACCAGAGAAGAGAATGAGAAAGTAATACTAATGACCCAATGTCAAAATTATACTATAATACCTTATAACTCAGTGTCATATCTAAGGTCTTTTAAACCATCCCTGTTATTTGCCAAAATTATAATTTTTCCTATGCTTTCGTTTAGTCTTTGCAAGGCCTTTTCTTTCTCCTTAGGGATTTACTGCTTCGCTCCTGATCTCCTCTCAACAGTGAGCAATCCAGGATCAGCAAACCTCTGTCACCAGACCCCAGCAAAGAGTAAACTCCCTCAAGCCTATAGGCTCAACCCAAACTCAATCCGTTTTCCTCAAGGATTCCCAGAACAGACACAGGCTCCCAGCCTGCTTAGGAATGCGGCACTGCACTTCTCAATAGCATTTTATGACACATTTCTCAAATCAAATTTAAAAGCATAACTGAGTGGAATTAAATTAATGCCGTCTGGTAATGTCGGCAGCAGCAGGGCTGTAGCAGGCTGGCTTACATCGTAAACCTTCTAGAGCTCCATGATACATACTCAATCTCTAGTGTTATTGAGAGAATCTGTGTGCAGTGTGTGTGTGTGTGTGTGTGTGTGCGCGCGCACGCCTGCCTCTGCATGTGTGGGGGGGAGCGGGGGCTGGGACGCGTTGGCTGAGTGGTCTTCAAGAGCATAAAAGGAGTAACGGGGACTTAATGATCAAACAGGCCCCATGACCTTGCTGTTTTGAGTTGACATTTGCATTTCCCTTCCTGTTCCATAGAGTATGTTTAACTTCATCATATCATTTGATCACGATAATCACCCTGGGAGGAAACCATTCCTGTTTTTATCTCCTTCCTTTATTATGCCTTACTTGGACCCAAGTGCTGGGACTCCAAATTCAGCGTTCTTTCCACTCATTAAGTTTAATAATAATGATAACATTACGTGTCTTTTCAAGGTTCCCTTAACCTCTCTTTGCTAAAGCCAATATTCCATTTGTCATTTTCATCTTAATTGACTCAATACCATCATCTTGCTTACATATCACTTCCTCGTTATTGGAACATGTTTTCTCCACTTAATTTCAAGATGCATGCCCTTTAATTTTCTTTGTACATCACAAAACACTCTTGGTGTCTTTTTCTGGGGATTCTTTCTCTTTCCTGAATGTTAGATGTTCTGGGGCTCATTTTTCCTTCTGGCTAAACTACCCCTCTGGTGACCTCGTCCAGTCTATGGTTTAGCTGGTTTTTCCTTTGTTTTGTTTTAAGTAAGCTATTCCCCCCAATGTAGGGCTTGAACCCTTGACCCTGAGATCCAGGGTGGCATGCTCTACCAACTAAGCCAGCCAGTGTGCCCAGTCCCTGGTTTTAAATGCCATTTATAACAATGACTTTTGAATCTATGTCTTCAGCCATGCTGTCTCTCCAGAGCTCCAGTACCTGTATCCAACACGGGGTATCTCCTCTTGCTTTCTTATAGGCCTATCAAATATCACCGATATCCCAATCTTGACCCCAGCAGACCTGCTTCCACAGTCTCACTCGTGTCTTTAAACACAAACTCCACACCTCCAGCAGCTCGGTCCCAATGCCATCTCACCCAGTCCTGTATCCTCTACATCTCATCCATCAGCAAACTGGGAATGATAAAAGAGAACACAGTGCATGGAGAGGAGGGTAAGGAAGGTAGGGGTAGAGGAAGCATATCAGTTTCCTATCGCTACAGAACAAATTACCTCAAACTTAGCAACTTAAAACAATAAACATTATCTCTGGAGGGTAGTGGACATGACAGTTAACATTCAATAGATACACATATTAGAACTAGTTACAGATACCATGCCAATGCTTAGACAAGTGGGTGTCTTTATTTGTTTTAATTATATTGTGGCAGGCAGTGTAGCAATCTGGATATATGTTATCAAAATTTACCATCACAGCAATCCTAGCTGTCATCCTATCTTATTAATTCATTTATTAATTTACTCATTTATTAAGCAACTACTAATTAATCCTCTACAAAATGCCAGACTCTGTGAATTCAGAAACCAACAATGCAGGTAAAAATCCCTGCCTACATGGAGCTTCTGACAAAGAAGGGAAGGACAGGTGTTGGTTGACAGAATGGTCCACTTCCACCGATGACAAGGAGAAATCAAAGACCGAGGCCGACTACTCCAGTTTGGTAGGTGGCAGAGGAGCTAAGCAAGAGAAGTTACTTAGTAACTTTAGTCCTGGGTGGCTGCAAGACACGTCGGGTTCTGCACCCATCTGTCAAAATATTAAAAATGTATGCAGAAACCTGCAGTGGATTCAGGCATATATACTGTCCGGATGGTCTCAATGACACCTTACTCTCCGAAGGCTATGCTTCTGGAATAGCTCCCATTGTGACAACCTTAGGAAGAGCATACTTCCTGGGATATGGAGAGTGGGGGACAAGACAAGGGAGGAGTCTGATTGCCTGGGTGGAGCTGTGAGCCAATCAGCGGTCCCACCCTCCTGCTTATTTACCTCCTTCAACAATAAACATGCACTATATAAATAAGTGTACAGTACAATACATATTATGTCAGGCGGTGAGGTGTGTTCTCAGGGCAATAAAGCAGGGAAGGAGAAAGGAAGCACTCTAAACAGAGAGAAATGAAGTGATTGCCCAGCACTGCACCGGCAGCCGGGGGAGAAACAATATTGCGTTTTGAATCTGACCCCACAGGGCATGCCAGTGACCACACACTCTCTCCCAGTAACAAGAACTTCAGGTCCTCTTTAGGGTACATTTATCAGTGAGGGTCACTCAAGCACACAGAGAAAACTCTAACTTATGTGGTAAAGTGCTTCACAAACCATGAAACCCAGAGGTTCCACTCCTGGAATGCCAGAAACTATTTTCCTTCTGGAAACACAGCAGCTGCAAATTTAGCTTTCCATCTAGATACTCCAACATCCACTGGAAAAAAATAAACAACTTTTTTTTTTAAGATTTTATTTATTTGACAGAGACAAACACAGCTAGAGAGGGAACACAGGTCTCCAGGATCATGACCTGAGCCAAAGGCAGTCGCTCAACCAACTGAGCCACCCAGGAGCCACCAACTTTTTGTTTTTTTTTAATAAATATATTTTGGGTAAAGAAACCTTTCCCAGAAGGCCTGAGTAGATCTCCCCTCATTATATAGAGCATGATCACACGATCCCCACCAGACACACGCCTGCCAAGGCAACATGCACTCCTGGTATTCAGGATGGATAGTACCCCCCCACCCTATGGCTTCACTCTCCATGGTTTCAGTTACCGGTGGTCAACCCTGGTCTAGAAACAGATGACCCTCCCTTTCCCCCCCCCCAAATATTTATTTATTTGACAGAAACACAGCTAGAGAAGGAACACAAGCAGGGGGACTGGAGGAAGGAGAAGCAGGCTCCCAGTGGAGCAGGCAGCCCGATGTGGGGCTCAATCCCAGGCTGAGCCGAAAGGATATGCTTAACTGAGCCACCCAGGTACCCCGAGATGATCCTCCTTCTGAGATATTGTAGAAGGTCGATAGTAGCCTCACACTACATCACAATGCCTGTGTCATTTCCCTCACTTTATCTCCTCATGTGGGCATTTTATCATCTATCATCACAAAAAGAGTGGGTACAGAAGAGAGACCACGTTCAGATAACTTTTATTATAGCCTATTGTTATAACTGTTATATTTAATTACTAATTATTGCTGTTAATCTCTTATTCTGTCTACTCGATTAATTTCATCATAAGCATGCATATATAGGAAAAAAACATAGTATATGTAGGTTTTATTATACTCCCCACAGTTTCAGGCATCCCTTGGGGATCTCGGAATGTATCCCTCAGAGAAAAGAGGGCACGCCTATATTTCTGGAGTCTAGGACAGTGTTATCTTCCCCTGTGTAATGTGAAGTAGCAATGGTAATTTCAAGAAAATCCATCAACAGGAAAAGTGGGAAGTAGCAACTGCCAACATTTTCCATTAATATGGACAAAGCCTTATTTGTCATCTAGTGATCAGCAAAAGACACATAAGAGAAATTTCTTAAGTGGCTATTACTTTGTATTAGAATAAGAAATGCAAAAATGTTACAAGGGATAAGGAAGGGGGAGGGAAGTTTGGAGAAGAATCATTTTGATTTTAATATAAAGAAGAGAGTGTACAGCAGTCTGAGTTCAGAGGGAAAGACTGTTCCTCATCAATGCCCAGCCATTCAAAAGCTGTGTGACTTGAGACTGATCACCTAAACTTTGTGACTTGGTTTCGTGAGCAGAAATTTTAATCTAATAATGTTAATTAGTCACCCTTTATGAACAGCAGAAGATGGAATAAGATGCCTGTGTTCAGTGAAAACAAAGAAATACATGACATTCCAGTTGAAAGTGAGTGTGTTCTCCACTTACAGGCATAGAAAGAACTGGAAAGAGTATGTCTATGACACAAGGTAATTGAGTTAGTCAAGCAGATGATTCAGAGAGGGCACTACATAGACACAGGCATATCCATTTGTATATTCATTCACATACACATACCCCTACAATCTTTCCTGGTTAAAAAATATATTATTGTTTATTGTTCTTTGAATAATTATTGTTTGTCAGGCACTAGCTAAACAATTTATGAGCATTGTCTCATTTAATTTCACAACAACCCATGGGTTAGATTCTGCTATAAAATATTTTTCTGTTTGAATTATTTGGAATAGATTTCCCAAGCTTCTGCTTCATTTTACATATATGCACTTCCTCTTCATCATTAAATGGATGCCATTTCAGTGAATGACTATGGTCTTCAGGTTATTTCTCCTAAATTTAAGTACAGTATTTCAGTCATTTTCCTTGCACCAATGAACCATTCTAGAGTGCTTTGAGCAAATCAGATCAAAACTGTGCAGGATAATTTAGCACCAGCCGGTTCCTAAATGCTGACTTGGCTCTGGTTATTTCTTGACCGCCCTGCCTTTGCTTACCCATCCCCAACACCAAAACTTGGTGCCCATCAATCACTTGTAACGTGTCCCTCTCAGCAATTCCTCCACAGAAACCTTGACTGAGGAATCATACTGATGACAGCAAGCTAGTATTTCACATTGGATTCTTCTTCAAAACACTTTACTCAGATGATGTGCATAAGTGATAAGAGACAGAAAAACAAGGTCAGAAAGAGATCCAGAGAGAAAGAGTGGTTTGGCAGGTTTCCCATGAGAGCTCCAGGGGAAGGTCCGGGGCTTGGCCAAGAGCACCAGGTACAGAGTCAAGAGAGAGGGAGGCTCAGTGAATCTCTGCCAACACCATGCTGCGTGTTTTGGGGCAATTCTTTTTAAATCTCCCATCATCAGTGTTCCCAGCTATAAACGTGGTGGGAGAGAACCAAGTTGGGGTCGGAAGGAATCTGGCAGAGGAGCCCCTAGCAGACAGGGTGAATCAATCATACCACTTTTTCCCACAGAGCCTGCAATAGGTCCCCATGTTCTTCTCAGCACACACTCCAGGTAGCTTAGAACAATTAGAGTTGGCACATCATTTAGAACATATCTGTCATTTCTGGATGAAATAATTTCTAACATTCATTTTGGATCTAATATTTCAGGAATATATTGCTGCTGTGGAAAGAATCATGAAGTCGGGATCAGAAGGCCAGGTTTAAATTCTGGTTCTGACATTTATTGCTGCTGTGACCTTAAGCAAATCAACTCATATCTTTGATTTGTTTTTTTTCTTAATCTGCAAAATGGGAATAAAATATCAATGTCCAATGGTCAGAGTGAAGATCAAATGAGATATATGAGAACACACCCAAATGCAGCTAGCATATCCTGGCAAATTGTAGGCATTCAATCACCCATTAAAATAAATATTTTAAAGGTGACACCTGGTGAGACTAATACATATGTGATGAAACTGCTAAGCATGCTGGAAGCCTAAAGGAAAGGGAAAGAGGAAAGGAGGGTCATTCCTTTCTGCATGTTTCAGCTCTTCCCTTTATCCACCACTGCTGCTGCTGGCTTCTTTAGTCCTTATTCTGGCTTTGCTATCAGTAGTCTGCCCATAAAAACTCATGTTCTCAACCCAATCAAGATACAGAGTCTTCCTCTTCAGCTCTAGGTAGCTGACTCACAAATCTATTTCTGAAACACATTCCCAGGAAGTACCCATATTGTTTGATTCCTCTCTGCTTTTGCCCCTCTTGTGGTCTCCCTCTGCACCCACAAAGGGATGGATATCCTCATCAGTATATTAACTCAGCAGGGTGCTTTGGCTTGATTCATCTATACTCAGCCTTAACTGTGTATGTTGGGTGGAAACGGTAAGCTGAGGTCAGGGAGTGACGCTAGCACAACCTGAGGTGTAGAAGGCTTTTGTCTGTTTCTCAAGTTTGTAATCAGCCTGCTGTTGAAAGATAGTTGTCTGTGCAGGATACTTAATGGTGGAGGTGTTAAAATATCAGGGCCCAGAGAGTAGTCAGTTGGTCACTCTCGGGTTTACTGATGTAAATTACAAGGACTCCTCCACTGTTTCTCCACACAGGTGGAGTATGGTACTCTCAGCTGGAATACATTTGCGATCGTCCTTAGTCCACACATAGTCCCACACTGGTGGCAGGTGTTCTCTGCTCAGGCAAAACAGAGAAATCTTCCTGATGACAGCACTTCAGTCCTCCCCCTGTCTCCTCTTGCCCCATTCTACAGGATCTTCTCTAGTCCAGGATTATTGTGCATGTGTGTATGGGGGGGGTTCCCGTTATACATACAAGCGTCTTACTTTTTTCTCAGGACTGAGTCCATTTTTGCCTTTGTAGCCTATAAATGTAACATCACCCAAAGCAGGGGTGGGCTTATGTTCAGGAGCATATCCTATGTAAAGGACTGGTTCAGGAACCGAGGAAGAAATTTGATGAGTCCGTAGGTAGATAAAAACAAATATTAATTCATAGTTTTAAATATTTTCCAGCCACATTTTTACTAGGAATATCTTTTACTCTAGTATAATCAACGACAATAATTCTTCTATCACGTGATTTAGAAGGTCCTGAAGGCATCTGGGAGAAATAGGGTCTGGACAAGACATGAGGAAGAAATGAGAAGGGAGGAAGTGGTGTGAAACTTCTGCTACTTTGCAGGATGAAGCAGACATGAATCATCCATAGTTGAGACTCAAAGGGACTTTTACAACCAAGGGCATCTAATACTCAGTTTGGAGTTATTTGCATTATTGTGATGCAAAACTCTTAGCCCTCAAAATTTTTCACTAAAATACTCTGTACATAAAAGTAGATATACATAAGCAGTGTGTGTGTGTGTGTGTGTGTGTGTGTGTGTGTGTGTGTGTGGTGTGAATGAATGAAAAGAAGGACAAAGATAAATATCCAGGTGGACACAGCTCAGAGCAGTCCCCAGGTAGGGACACCATTCATACAATGTTGAGATAATTTATAAAAGGGGGAAGCCATGAGTTCAAACTACAGAAGTACAGTTCTTCCCAGACATCTTTAGAAACATCATGAGGGGTATTTTTCTTAACTTCTAAAGAGTACAAAATTTGAAAACCAAACCAATCTTTTCTATATCTAAAGGATCAGAAAGGCTTAGTGAATATTTGGGTTGGACACTCTCCATAACTCAGATCAGCTGTCCTCTCTATGGAATCTTCTTAAACATCATCCAGAAAAATTAATTACTTCAGGCTCTTACATCACTTTGTTGACACAAAACCTGTCATCATGCATTTTGAAGTCTGTACCTCTCACCCTAATCTGTTCCTCAATGCTATGTTTATTTGTTCATATTTCTTCAGAAATTACTCTCTTGTTTTGTGCAATAAATTAAAATTACTTTATAATAAATTTCCTTTGCCTCCTAATAAAAAGCTACATGTGTCTGCATTGGTTCAGGACCGGGAAAAGAAGGAAAGTAAAAAATTAGTTCAGGACTGATTGGAAAACCCAGCTAGAATGGTAGAAACCATGACACTATGTTCAGAAATCTCCAAAGCAGAAAAAGAGAAAGAAAAAGGGAAAAAGGAAAAGGTGAACCAAAGTTTGGCAAACCCTAAAGATGAACTTAGAGAGTTTACCAGCAGGAAGCTATGTTCTCCGTGACAGCTCTCTGCACCCAAATGGTAACACCTTCCCTACCCTCTTTTCTTCCTCTTTCCTCCTCAGATCTCATCCTACTGAATCTTGGACAAAACTTAAAGGCTCCATCCCTAGTAGCCCAGAGTGACATGAGACCCATTTCTATGGTGATGAGGTAGTCAGTGTGTGGCCCCAGGAGCCACTGCAGGGGGGAGACAGTGTCTCTTTGGAGACCCAGGTTGGGCCTTGAAGGTGTATCTCCTCAATGATTTTGTCTGATAAACTATGGCTAAGATCAAGTGTACTTCTATGCCCTCCATGGGTTCAGTAGATTTTGGACTTTTGGAGGGAGGAGCCCAGAACACAACGAACAATACCAGTTCCATGTTGAGTACAACTACCAAGTTTTAAATAACCAACTTACAAACAAACCTTTGGTACACATTATATTGATCTTTTAGTTTGCTGCTTTTCAGAAACAGAGCTTAAATCGTTAAATAGCCCCTCACTCCCATTCCCAAACCCTAGGGAGTTTCCATACCTCCCTCTGTATTCATTGGACATAATTTTACATAATTTTAAACATTAGAATATTTATGGAGTACTCCATGGCCCACCCTATTCTAATTTGGCCACAGGAAGATGTTCAGATTGAATGTTCAAAATCAATTTAAGGGACCATTAGTCATCCAGAGGCTAATTGCTGTTATTATCTTATTATTCATTATAATCCCAATAACATAAGAATAATGCAAAATTGAAAAGGTAAATCCAATTTGCTATGCAATCATCAGAAAAGATCATAGTGATTTCTAAACACAGCCCTTGAGTTTCAGTCCCCTTTGCTCCAATCAGTCTGGCAAACATCTACTAGGCCCTTCCTGTGTACCAGGCCCTAAATATGCTACAGAGATGAGGGCTGTGAATGGGTGGGGGAAGGAGGGATGGCGGTGTTGTGGGAGGATTCAACAATAAAAAGCATATGGCCCTTGATTTGATGGAGATTTCTGTCCACAAATGGTGATGCGCTTATTCACTATTATGAGAAAGACACGAATAAGCACAATACGATTCACCAGTTATTATAGGAGCACACTGTAGGGAATGGTTTTGGGTTTTAGGGTTCTAGGAAGACTTCACGGAAGAGGTGGCTTTAAAGCCATGTCTTGAATGTTACTTGGTATTCCACTCTTCCAACAAAGATAAAAGTCATTCTGTATTAGATGGCAGATTAACAAGTATCTCTTTTATTATTTTATTCTTAACTTAGGTATACATTTCAAATATTACAGTAATTTAAAACCCTGTTATCCTGCAAACATCAATTTTAGGAACTCAATTCCTCCCTAAACAATTTATGAGCAAGTGATTGAACAAAATATCCTTCTCTTCCTGCGTCTCTTCTTATCTCAGTATTCCAAATTATTCAGGAGAAGTGTTTATGCTTGTTTTTCTGTTGCTTTTGTTCTTTGTTTTGAACTACACAATTTGGAGACAGAAAGTGTTTAAGATGGCTACCATCTCATTTCAATGGGGACCATCTCATCTCAAGCCAATTCTTCCACACATCTTGTAAGAATGACACAGAGGATATTACTTTGGGTAAGAAAGGGATCCTGTACCCCACTTACATGCTCAACTCTTTGTTTCCCATTCCCAGTTGTTCAGACTTCTGATTCCTGGACACTAACTTTTCACGTCTGCTGCTATAACATATACAATAAAGATGTTGATGGGCTCTCTTGTGCCAGGAAAGCAGAAGAAGCATCTTATAAGATATAACTTATCAAAATCTTGGAACAATCTTAAGAAACATTACAATCTTAAATTTGCAAATTAGAATTCTAGTGATACTATGACTTGCCTAGGTAGACAAGTGATGAGTGGTGGCACCTGGCTTT
The DNA here is from genome assembly GCA_004023965.1 of Spilogale gracilis. Lineage (NCBI taxonomy): Eukaryota > Metazoa > Chordata > Mammalia > Carnivora > Mephitidae > Spilogale > Spilogale gracilis. The sequence continues at coordinate 18,321 of PITA01013102.1, forward strand.
GAACCCAGGTAATCTGAGTCCTGAGCCAATGTTCATAACCACTTTGATAAATGTCTCTCTCTGATTAGCACTGCAGTATCCTCTCCCCTTGCCTTTGTTATTTTCAGGGAAAGTCATGTTATCTACCAACTCACTGGTAAGTCTAGATTCTCATGGGAGGGGGAGAAGGTTCAGATACCATAAGCCAAAAAAAAAAAATGAAGACAATATTGTAAACTGACATATCCCAGATTTTCAAATCCATTTCTGGGGCACATCCATGATTTAATAGCAGAGAGACTGAGAAAGGGAAATATGATATGACCTGGGCCATGATGTGGGCCACAGGTTTAGGTGAGCTTAGAGAAACAGAAGGGGAAGAGTCCATATAATAGTGCTCACATGAAATCTGCAGTCTTGGTCTCTGCTGAAGCTGGCATTCACTCTGAAGAGATAAATCATGAAGAATCTTGGCAACAGAGAATGAAAGAATCCAAATTCTGGGGAGTTTGAGCCTCCTAAATGGACTCAGCTGTGATTCCTTATACTAGGAGATTGGCAAAGAAAACCAGGTTCAGTAAGAATAAACAGAAGTCATTGATTAAGCCAAACCAGCTCGAGTTCATGGTTAATGTCCAATCCTGTGACCAAGAGCATGGACCCCAGGGGCAGAAAGCTTAGTTCACAGGTTGAACTCACAACTCTCTAATCAAGGCCTATATGCCTATCTCATTAACGTAAGTGTTAAATGAAATAATGTACTTTAAAGCTTCATGGATTGAATAGCATATGGTAAGTATTTACTATATGATAGGTTAAAGAAAAAGAAAGAATGGGTATTTGAACTCAGAGAAGAGTCCAGACTTCGGGAAACATTATTTTTTTTTTTTTTTTTTAAGATTTATGTATTTGTTTGAGACAGAGAGAGAGAAAGGGCGAGAAAGCACATAAATGGTGGTGGGAATAGGGGAAGAGGGAGAGAATCCCCAAGCAGACTCCCCACTGAGCACAGAGCCCCATGTGGGGTCCCATCTCACAACCCATGAGATCATGACTTGAGCCAGAACCAAGAATCAGATGCTTAACTGACTGAACCACCCAGGTGCCCCCAAATATCATTATTTTAAAGCCCACTTGCTTGGGGTAGATTTTGAAGTCAACACTCTTTAGTTCTGCTTGTTTAGGACTTATCCTACATTCCCTGGGTCTGATGGGGCAAAACCAATGGTTGAAAGCACATCAAGGTCTTTTCTCTTAAATGGGGCTGAGTAAAGCAGGTGCAAGTAGCATTCAGAATTGGAAGGTCTCACCAAAAAGAACATGATGAGGGTTGGAATAAAACCAGCTGGAAAGGCTGCTCTCAAATCTGAGTTACAATGGCTATTTTTGTTGTCATATTTGTTTATTTATTCTCTTCCAGCTGACAAATCTGGTGGAAATACCTCCTGGAGCTTGATGGACTAAACATTTCAAAGTTTATGGAGGGTAGGGGGATTATGTTTCCCTTTAACTCTACTGATTACCTCTGGTTCAATGTTTTAGGCAAGTTAGTGTAAAGTATTGCTAGTATGAATCTTATTACTTGAGTCCGCATTCAGTATATCCTGAAAAAATTAGGGTACCTAAAGAACCTGGATAATAGAAAGAATCCTGGTCAGAGAGGGAAAGTGCTAGATTATGGTCACTCCTGTTTAATGCTTTTGTTGTATGTAATGCTCTGGCTCCTTCCACTAGAGGCTGAGAAGTCAGAGAAGCATTGTCATAATTTCACCCTTCTTGACTGTGATAACTGCTGTAAGAACTGCAATGTAGTAAGAGCTGACAAAGGGGAAGAACAAACTGAAGAGAATGGAAGGCTTCATGGAAGAAGTGGCTTTTAGGCTGAGGTGCAGAGGAAGGATGACTCCGAAAAGGTTTAGTCCATGGAGAGCTTAGAAATGAAGCCATAACTTTGCACTTTATTCTCCAAGACAGAGGCAACATACTGCCTGGAAAACAAAACAAAACAGAACAAAACAATTGAGCAAGTCAGGAAACCTAGAATCCTGATTAGCTGTGTGTTCTTGGGCAAACCATTTGCATTTTCTGATATACACAGGAAAGGAGAGAAAGTCCAGGGCAATTTCCGATTCAAAAGTTTTTTTGGAAAGACATGTTTTATAGGTAGAGACGTATGTGTGCTCATGAGATAGGTAACTACTCATTCCTTTAAGCCATAAATAATCCCTTTAATTACTGACCAGCTGTCCATCATGGCAGAAGGGTGCTCTTGCCTGTCAGGTGTCTGTTTCATCACTGTGTAGATGGCTCTTGAGTGTTTCAATATATTGGCAGGCAAGACCCCACTAGAAATTTACAAAAAGGTGAGGAGTGAGGAGCACAAGCAAAATGGCACCTTCAGAAGATAAAAAGGAAACAAAGATATTTATCTTTCCTTAGCTATGTGAGTCTATCAAAAATTAAGTTAGCAAAGTAAGTATTCTTCAGAGGTAATGCTAGATGAGGGCACATGAATTGGTAAGGTGTCAGAATTATAGGCAGGATGACAGAAGCAATTACCTGATTATACCCCTGAAATAAAAAGTCACATAAAACCCAGAAGAGACAGTGTGATGTAGGAAATCATGGTCTTGGGGTCAGAAGATCTGCATTTGAGTCCAGGGTTTCTCCAAAATCATATGTGACTCTAACAAATGACTTCCTTGAGGATTCTGCTACTTGTAAAATAGTCATAATGATGTTTATGATACAAAATATCTAGGAAGAGTTAATGAGGTAATATATGCCAAGATACTAAATAAAGAATTGGGCATAAAAAAGGAAGCAGTAGTGTTGAGAAACAATGGTTGGTTTGAGTTCTTGGAATATAAGGAACAAAGATTGAATTTAAGACAGATAGTTGAAGCAAATAATAGATTTCAAGAATAACTATGAAGTGAGATGAAATCAAAATGGCATGCCAGAATAGGAGAATGTCACTGAAATTTGAATAGAAGGTGGTTCTGTGGACCTTACAGCAAGAAGTTATGGTTCCTTCCTTCCAGTAGGTTTTAGTTGCTCTATATGTTTCACCCACTTCTTCATTATTACTTCTATGCTTCTATACTTTACACATCTTCTTTACACCTATAGCTTCTGCTTTATAGATTCTATTTACTCAACTCTGTAGCTCAGTAATAACCTCCTATGGTTATTTTGCTTCCAGGTGCATATTTCATCCATTTATTCATCCACTTACTCAACCAATATTCAACAAATATTTATTATACTACAATGTCTGCCTTGTTGGTGATCCCTATCCTCAGAGATTTTATGCTCTAATTAGAATAGGCAGATAGTAAATATTACCTATTAGATTAGAAGACAATCCACACCATGAAGAAAAACCAAGCAGAGACAGGGAATGAGAAGTTCTCTGGGTGGGAGTGTTTGCAATCTAACAGAATGGTCACTGAGAAGGTGACATTTGATCAGTGACCTTTAAGAGGTGAGGGAATGATACATGTAGAGATCAGCAAGAAGAATGTTATGGGGAAAAGAGCTAGTGTGAAAGTTGTTGCATGGGAGTAGATATTGGGAATACCAAGGGAAAAAAGGAGGTCAGGTGGTTGGAGTGAGATGAATAGGAAAGGCAGCAGTAGTAGGGAATGCAGTAGTAGGGAATGAAGTAGTAGGGAATGAAGAGGTAAGGTAGAGATCCTGGTTGTATAGGGCCTTACAGACTGTGTTAAAAACTTTGGTTTACTTTAAATGGGATAGGAAGCTATTGAACAGATGAGTGATGTTCTTGCTGTTAGGTTAAAAACAGATCTATAAAAGGCAAAGGCAAAAGACAATGGAGTAATTCAAGTGAGATATGTAGATGGCTACAATGAAGGAAGTAGCAGATTTAGAGTCTACTTTGAAGTAAAGGGTGTCAGCTTTTGGTGAATTGGCTGTGGGTTAATAGAGAAAAATCAAGGTTTCAATTGCCTTGTTTAATCTGACCAGTACACTGTTCCCAAAACAGAGGTTGGATTCTCTGAGTAGAGTGTTTCCTACCATGCCACTGGATGGTATATGAGTTGATCACTCCATCCAGGGCAACTGTAGCAGCCAAGCTTGAAGGTGGAGTATGTGAGTAGTTTCCTGCTGGAAGTCAGGTCAACCTGGGGCTCTCCTTTCAGCAGGGTTCATGGATGGGGAGTATTTTCCATAGAAGGGTCTGGGAGCACTCTTTAAAATTGAAATACCTTGTCATCATCATTGGCAGCGCTTGTTACTAACTTGCAAGACTTCTCATCTGCCTCATTTTACAGAATATGATAATTGGAATAGTTACATAATGATCTCAAGTTTATATGACTATGCCACAGTTTAAAATAAGACTAGTTCCAACCAAGCCCTCTGCCTCTTTATTTTTTCTTTTTTCACTGCTCTCCGATATTCACCTTTAAAGGTGGGTCTTTTCCTCCTTTTTGTTTACTTCCCAAATTACAAAATCTGCAAGTGAGAATATCTGTTCTTGACATCTGGTCAATGCCTAGTACAGCACAGTGGTTTTGAATGTGGCTCTGGTATCGTACTGCTGGGGGTCTGACAAACGATCTTATTAATTGTGTGTTCTTGGGCAGGTTGCTTTATTACTCTGAGTCCTTAGTTTAGGATTAATATTTGTGCATATTTCACAAGGCTATTGTTTAAAATAAACAAAATAATGCATGCACAATGCTTAACATAGTACTTAGACCCACATTAAGTCCTAAAAAAACTATTGACTTAATACTATTTATTGGTAACAGTATTAGTAGTAGCATCCATATTTTGGACGGGTAGGTGAAAGGACATGCAAATAGATGGAGAGTTTTCCTATGACACTGTTTACAAAAAGCTGCTTTCCTCTGATGAAGATTTCTTGTATTTTGATCTATTTTGGCAGCCTAGCTAAAAGGGTGGAGATTCCAGTTGTAAACTATACCCTTCAGGGTTATCTGAATAGAATAGTTGAAGCAGAGAAAATGGCCAATAATGTTAAGAACAAAGTCCATCTAACAGAAATGACTCCAGCTGCAAGATCATCAGCCCCATAAATTATTTACGCTATTGTTGATCTAGAATCTGCTGCTACAATTTTAAAATTAATTTAGTCTAATTACCCCCACTTAATAAAATAACTTGTCAGTTATCACCACTCCCATAATCTCCTGCATTTCCGTCTCTTTTTAGCCTAAATTATCCTCTTCTCAGCTTGTTTTTAATGTATTGCAAAAAAAAAAAATCCTTGGAGGTATAATTAACTTTTTCATTCAGAATCCTAATTTCCTCTCCAGCTCTGTTGCTGCAGTATTTAAACTATTTATTATGCAAACTTGCAGAACTTAAACTATGAATTATGTACAAATCTCTGGATGCAAGCTCTGCCCTAATCATGGCATCTTGGTGCCTTTCTAGTTTGAGGTAAGCAAAATGTGGGGGAAATGAATGTTGCAATTTACAAATGGGCTTACATTTGTGACTAGGCTTTTGAAGGGTTATTCTCTATGCCAGTTATTATTTTTAAAATCATCTTTAAGCCTATAATTCCTTAAATCTTTTTTATCTATTTTATTTGTTGTTGTTGCAAATGATGGAGATTTTGGTGCAGATGTTCTTATGCAAGTCTAATGAGTACCAATAGATTTTCATTCATTCATTCATTCACTCACTCACTTATTCATTCATTGAATATTCATAGAACAACTCAGTGGCAACTGAACTAGGCATAGAATTTAAACAGTAAGTGCAGTGTGCTCAGTTTCAACTCCCAAGGAGCTTGTACTTTAGCAGAAGATAGATGCCTAGGGGCACCTGGATGGCTCAGTTGGTTAAGCGGCTGCCTTCGGCTCAGATCATGATTCCGGAGACCCGGGATCGAGCCCCACATCGGGCTCCCTGCTCGGCAGGAAGCCTGCTTCTCCCTCTCTCACTCCCCCTGCTTGTTGTGTTCCTTCTCTGGCTGTGTTTCTCTCTGTCAAATAAACAAACTCTTAAAAAAAAAAAAAAGAAGATAGATGCCTAAACACTTACAATTCAGCTTGATAAGTATTATGATGATGGGACATAAAGCAATGTGGAAAGACAGAAGTTGGGTACCTAAATACACTGAGGGTGGTGGGGTCAAGTAAGTATCCTAGAGCATTTAATGTTAAAGTTGAGAATAAGCTGTAGGAATTAGTTGGGGGAAATGAAGGTGGGGACACATTATATTTGTGTGTGTATGTGTGTGTGTGTGTGTGTGTGTTGTGTCTAGAAGAGTGAGCATAAGGCACTCATGTGTATAGGCTAGAAGGTCAGATAGAATATGGCCTATTCGAGGATTAGAAAAGAAAAAAAAACAGTATGATTAAAAATTGGATAGCAAGGAAAAGCAAGAAAAGAATTAATAGCCATATGTTTACATCTCTCCATTTAACCCAACCTGAGTTCATAGAGGCAATGTGGTAAAAGATCAGTAGACTGAATGCTCAAATGTAGAGTTGGTAATTTTTTAAAAGATTTTATTTATTTAACAGAGAGAGAGAGATAGAAAGAGAGAGAGAGAGCGAACACACACAAGCAGGGGGAGCAGGAGAGGGAGAAGGAGAAGCAGGCTCCCCACCAAGCAGGGAGCCAAACACAAGGCTCAGTCCCAGGACCCTGGGATCATGACTTGAGCCGAAGGCAGACACTTAACCAACTGAGTCATCCAGGTGCTCCTAGAGCAGGTATTCTGTTTTTCTTTATTATCTGGTGATACACATATAAATCAAGCAGATTATATGTATATATATCCAGCAGCAGAAAACCTAAAAACAAAAACAAAACCACTGGATCTTCCTATCTGTGTATCCTATCTAAGTTATATAACTTCTCTGAGCTTTAGTTTTCTCATCCATTTATGAGTATAGGTATACTGTGAAGAGTGAATAAATAAACCTATTTCATTTTGGTCTTAAAGGTCATATGGGACATCTAACTCCCCATATACAGGCTTATTGCTATCTTCTACTAGTTCGCTTCTGAAATGAAGGAAGGCAAAACATAGAATGAATAATAGATTATCCTTACAATGTTCACATGCTAAAAGCACTCTTCTGAATGGTTTACATCTATCAGATCATTTAAACTTTGCAACAAACCATGAGGCAGGCATTCTTTTTTTGACCACTTAGAGATGAGTAATGGAGGCATGGGGAATTTTAAGTAATTTGTCTAAAATTAGTGGTGTATAGGTAATTTGAACTCAGAATGATTGGGTCTGCAGCACTCCTGTTAACGATGACAGACTGCATCTCATTGGAGTAGAAATAAGCATACAAAAGAGAGACCTTCATGGTTTATGCTAAATGGGTAGTGACTGCATTTTTTTCCAGCTCTACTGAGATAATTGACATATACCGCTCTGTAAGTTTAAAGTGTACAATGTAATCATTTGAGTGTAAGGTGAATATTATGATGATTTGATATACTTCTACATTGTGAAATGATTGCCATAATAGGCTTAGTTAAAGTCTCCATCATGTCATATAATTACCATCCCTTTTTATGATAAAAACATTTAAGATCCACACTCTTGGAAACTTTCAAGTATATAATGTAGTATCAATAACTATTATCACCATTCTGTACATTAGGTCTCCAGAACTTAGTTATCTTATATTTGGAAATTCATACCATTTGTTCAACCTCTCACCATTTCCACCACTTCCTACCCCCTGGCAATCACCACAATAATCTGTTTCTATGAGTCTGACTATCTTAGATTTCACAAATGAGCAATATCCCACAGTATTTGTCTGTCTGACTTATTTCACTTAATATAATGCCCTCAAGTCACTGTCAACAAATGGCAGGATTTCCCACGCTCGTGGATGAATAATACTCCACTGCACATACTTATTACAACTTCTTTATTCATTTATCAGTTGGTGAAAACTTAGGTTGTTTCCATGTCTTAGCTATTATGAATAATGCTATAATGAATGTGGGAGTACAAATATCTATTTGAGATCTTGCTTTCATTTCCTTTGGGTATATACACAGAAGTGGGATGGCTGGGTCATATGGTATTTCTATTTTGTGTTTTTTGAGGAACCTCATGCTGTTTTCCACAGTGTCTGTATCAATTTACATTGCCACCAACAGTACACATGGGTTTCTTTGTTTCCACATCCTGGCTGACATTTGCTATCTCTTGTGGGAGAGGTTTTGTTTTGTTTTATTTTGATAATAGCCATTCTAAGTGTGAGGTGATCTCTTGTTGTGTTTTTGACTTGCATTTCCCTGACAATTAGTAATGTTGAGCATCTTTTTGCGTACCTGATGGCTATTATATATCTTTTTTGGAAACATGCCTATTCAATTCCTCTGCCCATTTTTAATCAGTTTGTTTTTGTGTTGATTTGTATGATTTCTTTATATATTTTTAGTATAATCTTTAATCAAATATATGACTTGCAAACGTTTTCTCCCATTTTGTAGGTTGCCTTTTCACTTTGTTGACTATTTATTTTGCCATGTTGGTTTGATGTAATTCTACTTGTTAATTTTTGCTTTAAAAAAAGATTTATTGTGGCACCTGGGTGGCTCAGTTGGTTAAGCAACTGCCTTCGGCTCAGGTCATGATCCAGGAGACCTGGGATCGAGCCCCACATCAGGTGCTCTGCTCGGCGGGAAGCCTGCTTCTCCCTCTCTCACTCCCCCTGCTTGTGTTCCCTCTCTGGCTGTGTTTCTCTCTGTCAAATAAATAAAATCTTAAAAAAAAAAAAAGATTTATTTATTTAATTGAGAAAGAGAGAATGTGGGCACGTGCATGCACACATGAGTGGGGGAGGGGCAGAAGGAGAGGGAATCTCAAACAGACTCCCCACTGAACATGGAGCCCAATGCAGAGCTTGATCTCATGACCATGAGATCATGACCTGACCTGAAACCAAGAGTTGGATGTTTAACCCATTGAGCCCTCCAGACACCCCAATTTCTGCTTTTTTTGCTTGTGATGTTGGTGTAATATCCAAAACAACTTTGCCAAGACCAGTGTCACGGAGATTTCTTTTTATTTGTCTTCTAGGGGTTCAGTGGTTTCAGGTCTAATGTTTAAATGTTTAATCCATTTTGAGTTAACTTTTGTGAGTGGTATAAATAGAGATCCAATTTCATTCTCTGCATGTCATTATCAGTTTTCCTAGCACCATTTATTTGAAAAGATTATCCTTTCTCCATTGATTATTCTTGGTTTCATTGTCAAATATATATGTGAGGGTTTATTTCTTGGTTCTCAATGTTGCACCATTGGCCTATGTGTCGGTTTTTATGTAGTAGCAAACTTTTTTTCCTATAGCTTCGTAATATAGTTTGAAATCAGGTAGTGTGAAACCTTTAGCTTTGTTCTTGGTTACTTGGGGATTTTTGTAGTTCTATACGAATTCTAACCTTTTGTTATCCATAAAATGGAACTACAGTGGAACTCTCTAGTCTCTGGTCTGCAGATTTGGGCTGGTTTTGCACATGCTAACTAGTCATCTGCCAATACTCACTCTCGCTGCCATTGGAATTGCACATAAGGAGACTGCCATAGTTGGTGGAGGAGTGTAGGTGAAGTTGGGGGGATCCATGGGTGAAGTCTCCCCAGTGGCTTGTGAGAAGTTTTCTTGATGGAATCCACAGTGCAGTTATTATGATCCACATCAATTTTTCTGTCTTCCCCAGAGTCTTATCTGCTGCTCTCCTACCTTCCTCCTGCTTCCCAGGTATACAGTTCTTGACTCAGTACTCTGAATCAGAAAAGAAAAAAATGGGCCTTTTTGGCAATGCTCCACACAGCTGGGGAAATTGGATGCTCACTTAGAAACTCTCACTTTCCCCTGCAGAAGAAATCACAGGCTGAGAAGATTTCACTTGACACATGACTGTTCTGCCTTTGGGGAGGGATGTATTGAGTAAAGTCAAACTGTTCCTCACACTTTCCAATCCATCCACCCTTGTATTTGTTTGTTTGTTTGCTTATTATTTTTAAGTTTTTCCAGCAATGATGTATTGCAGATTGTCCTCTCAAAACCTGGACTTCCACAAAGGCTCACTTGTCTATGTCTGTGTTCTCTAGGGGCTCCAATACTGCAGTATGAGTGACGCGAGCCACTGTAATTTCATGCAGTGTCCACAGTCGGGCCAAGGTCTCTGTGCCTAATACCTAAAGTTCTGTTGATCAATACTTCTTGGGTCCCTTGGTGTATGGTACTGAATGAATCCCACAGCTCTCACAAAGGTACTTTTGTCCTGGATTGATACCAAATTATTGCTGAGACGAATATGTAACTAATGACATGTTATTAGCCATGTTGTTGGTGTCCCTTCCAGTTATAGCACTTTCCTATGGTTTTTCGTGATTTCAGAAGAGAGAGCCCAACCTGATCTTAATGATGCAAGAATCTGAATATTTTCTGAAAAGAAGAATATATGAATGAAAGTCTAAAAGATTAAGAGAACCCCAGTGAGGAAGAAAACCAGGTCAACTGAAAGTCATGTGACTTGTGTCTTAATTTTAACTAGTGATTTGCCCCCTATGACTTTTGGAAAGTTAGTTCCTTTGTCTAGAAACTTAGTTTGTACCATTGAAAAACAAATAGGTTATTAGAACTGACCAGTCAAATAAATTTCAGGGTGGATACTTTGTTCTTAAATCTCAGAATGAGTAGTCCAACTGTAAAGGTCATTATTTCATTTTCAAAGTGATATCCTTGAGATATAACTTAATATTGAAGAAAACATTTCTTGGAAACTTGCCTAATAACATCAAAGGCAATTAAAATGAAAGTATTTTTTTTCTTGAAATCACATTTTATTGCACCAGCTGTGGAGTTTATTGTTTGCTCAAGTTCGCCCAGTTGGAGTTAATATCTCTGTTCTTTATATCCCTATTGCACTTTCTCAGTCCCTTTGTTATAACACTTACAACATTCTAGCTAATATTAAGATTGCCTGGGTACATGCCTATCTCTCCCAATGAGTTAGAGCCCCCTAAAGGCAGTGACTGCTCTTATGATCGCTTCGTCTCCCACTATGCCTAGCATTGTGCCCAGCATGTCATAAGGACTTAGTGAATATTCATTGATTCGACTGAACTTACATTTCTGAAACTTGATTCCATTTAAATTTTGGAAATTATTTCAATTGATTTTCTATTAACATATTCCTTACAATACAGGAATCAACTTGCATTTTATAAAAGCTTTGCCACTGAATTTACTTTTGCTTAGTTGTTAAAATCAACATTAAAAAAGAATAAAATTTCAAAGTGAAATCAAAAGGTAATGGCCATAATTAGACTAATCTAATTATGCAGCAATAACAACAATTTCAAGAAGTGGGTTATACTGCAAATTACATAAAAAAAATGTATGTGAATATCAGGTTTACCCATTGCTAAGTGAAATGATATAAGATCTTCAAATGGGTCTATATGATTGCACACTGCTCGGTTTCTACAGTGGGACCAATTATATTACTTACATATCATATCCTGGAAAGAAACACATACTTAAAATGAGGAGATATGATTTCTTGTCTCTGTTTCTCTTTTGCTGAGTGACCATGAGCAAGCAAATCAACATATTCCACTGGTTTCCTGATCAGTAAATATAAATGGTTACATCTACCCAAATGATTAAATGGTATGTAAGAGTACACAGTCTATAATTAGATTTTAAGGGTGCAAATTCTCACTTCCACCACTGATTACACATTTACAGTTGGACTATTCATTTTTAGATTTTATAGTAAAATATAATACTATATTTTACTCTTCTCATCCATAAGATGTAGATAATGAGAGTGCCTTCTCCAAACAGTTAGTGTGAAGTCTAAATGTGGAATCTTTTATATACTGTCTACCAAGTAATAATTAATATTGCATTCCATGAATAACCATACTTTTTAAAAATTATGCCTTACTGGATTATGATGAGGATCAAACAAGATAATTTATGTGAGGAATCTTAGCAGTGATAAACACCTTTTAAAATGCAAAGAGGAATTATTGTTAATGACATACATACCTGCAGTAATTCACCATTTTATTCTCTTAACAATATCTCTCTCTCATGAATGAGTTGGAAAATTTCCATAAGGATATGTGTAACTTTGGGAAAAAGAAAAAGGTGCTTTCAAATATAAATAACAATTTGATGATAAGCACTTGAAGACTTAGCAGTAATAAATTTGAACAGTGTCTCACGATACTCAAAAATCAATGTCTCATGACTAGGCAAAGATGAGATACTCTAGATGAGGTAAGAAACTCAAACATGAGATGAGGTACCTATTTGCAGAGCTGGCCTGGTTTACATTATACTTTACTGTGCCTTGAACATGCTGTTGTGTTGAGCAGAGCTGGGGCAAGCAGATACACAGAACATGAAGAGTGTTGTCAACCTCAGCTCCTGTCATAGTTATAATGGGATGGAATGTGAAGAACAGCTTCCCCTTTCAGTTAGAAAGACTAGGGATTAGTGGGGAATCCTGGCTGATGGCTGATTCATCAAAACAAGTAGCCCTTTAGAGAAGGTTTACTTGGGTTACATTAAATGTGTCCTATATCCTGGCACAGGATGGGGAGGACGAGATGCGGGAAGACAGTAGACTACCAGGGAAGAGAGGAGTCGTGACCTATTGTCTCATAAGGGCACAGACTACCAAATGCAACTATGTGCCAGATATTTCTCATGAGACCGCCATACTCAAGATTTTTCTGGAACCTTGACTGAAAGGCGAGGGATCAAAGGAACATAGCAAGATACCCAATAGGACTTATAGCTACAGACAGAGGAATAACAGAGAAGAAAATAGAGAATTAAAGGAGAAATAAATCTGTCTAAACAACTAAAACATTGTTAGAATATATATACATATATATAAGTATGTACGTATATATGTATGTATATAGATACATATATTCTAGCAATGTTTTATATATGTGTATGTAGGTATATACAATGTATATGTATGTATATATAATATTTTTAAATTATAGTCTTTATAATCTTTTAATATTTTATTTTTTAAAGATTTTATTATTTATTTGATAGAGAGAGAGACAGCGAGAGAGGGAACATAAGCAGGGGGAGTGGAAGAGAAAGGAGCAGGCTTCCTACTGAGTAGGGAGCCTGATGTGGAGCTCAATACCTGGATCCAGGGATCATGACCTGAGCCAAAGGTAGATATCTAATGACTGAGCCATCCAGGCACCCCTCTTTTAATATTTTAATCCATTTACAAGCTTACTGAAAGATACAAAATAAAATCTGCCAGAGGAAAGACATACCCTTGGATGGGAAGACTTAGTACTATAAAGAGTCAGTTTCCCAGTAATTAGTATAAAAGGGAGAAGAAGAGGAAAAGAAATGAATGGAGAGGGGAACGAGAGAGGGAGGGAGAGATCAAATAAAAAATGTATCTCAAAGTACAAAGTTAATACATGAAGTAATGGATATCAAGAATGCAGTTATAAATGACAAATCAAAAATACAGAAGACCTACTGTTCAAAAAGTAGAAGTCTCAGAAGGAGAAAAAGGGATGGATGGGGAAGAAAAATAATGAAAGAAAATAATAGAGGAAAGTTTGGGAAACCAGTTCTAAGTAGGATTTATTCTTTGAATATAAGGTTAATTTGAATATATCAACATAATTTTCTACATTACTATAATGGGGGGGATTGGCTGACTTAAAAGGCATTAATAAATTTGAAAACAATCCTTAAGAAAATATAGTTTAAATAAGAATTGAATTAAACTAATACAATAAATATCAGGAAATTGGAAGAAATGACTGATATCCATATTAGTATTCAAAAATATCTTAGATATTCTGGCAAATATCCCAAAGCAGCAGAACTGAATAACTTTTGATACATATTTGGTGAGAAGAAATTGAAAACTATCCTTTCTTCAGCAAGGATATTTATAGAAAGAACCCAATGTTTCTGGCAGAAGACACAGAAATAATAGAATTTGGGAGGTGGCTGGATATAAAATAAATGTACAATATATACATATTTTTCTCTATTCTAGCAATAAGCATTTGAAAAGAGAATAGAGATATCAAAATAGCCAAAAAAATTAAAAATTATTAAAAATAAAAATTATCATCAACAAGACAGGACCCATGTAATGCTAGACAATATTATTGACAAACACAGAATAAAACCTATCAAAGACAGCAGCATGCCGTTGGGTAGAAAGATTTAATACCATAAAGGGTTAAATTTCTCGTACTTAAAATAAAAATTAGGGTCAATTGCAATTAGAATAATCACATGCAAGTTTTATCTACCTGTTTCTATCTAAACATCTCTCTCTGTATTCGTGTGTGTGTATGTGTATGTGTGCGTATGGATGGATGGATGGATAGACAGATCGATCTCCACTAGTTGCTTCGTTAAGGAAAGAAGATAGCTCAATAAAATGATCTTAATATCATATAAAGTCCTAAATTATATCCAAAGAAAGTGTCAAAGATAGAATAATGGAAGTTGACTGGCCTTGCTATTATTTGAACGTACTATAGTAGCCTGTTCAACTCATTGGAGTACTGGAATAAAAAGATAAAATACAACAGTCTCTAAGGAAGTTGACAGTAGTTTAACTATTCTGACACATTAACCAACCACATTAGCTTTGATATTTTTCAGAGAGAGCATGCCAAGCACACTCCTTTTTAAGGTCTTTGATTTTGCTGTTTCCTCTACTTCAAATGCTCTGCTATTAGATATACACATAGATTACTCTCTAGCCTCATTTAGGTTCTGTTCAAATGTCATTTTATAAAGGAAGAAATCTCTGGATGCTCTTTCTTTTTTTTTTTTTTTTTTTAAGATTTTATTTATTTGACAGAGAGAAACACAGGCAGAGAGGGAACACAAGCAGGGGGAGTGAGAAAGGGAGAAGCAGGCCTCCCACCGAGCAGGGAGCCCAATGTGGGACTCGATCCTGGGTCTCTGGGATCATGACCTGAGCCGAAGGCAGTCATTTAACCAACTGAGCCACCCAGGCGCCCCCGGATCCTCTTTCTAAAAAGGCATCCTTCCTCACAATCTACCCCCTGCTTTACTTTATTACCATCAAATACTGATTGATTTAGTTAGTTAGTTTTTTTGTCTGTTTCCCTCTACTAGAACATAAACTTCAGGAAAATGGGGACTTTGTTTCATTCTATACTATAACTCCAGGACTTAAAAAATTGCATGGCAGAAAGTATATACTCATAATCCAAAAAGAGGTCACAGTATTTATATGAGAATTTAAAATGTAACAAAAGCAGCATTTCAATATGGGGGAAAAGGATGATTAAACTAAATAGAGCTGGCACAACTGGCTACCCATCTGGAAGAAAATTAAGTTAGAGTCTGTCTCACATGATAGAAAAAAATAAATTCCAGATGGTTTAGAAGCTTAAATACAAAAATAAATGATTAAATAAATAAAACAAAAGTATCACAAGGCTTTCTAAGCATAGGAGTTAACTTCATTACCAAGGAAAGAAAGATAGTGGGGTACCTGGGTGGCTCAGTCAGTTAAGCGGCTGCCTTTGGCTCAGGTCATGACCTTAGGGTCCTGGGAGGGAGCCCTGCATCCATGGGGCTACCTGCTCAGTGGGGAGTCTGCTTCTTCCTCTCCCTCTGCCCCTCCCCCCGTCTGTGTTCTCTCAAATAAGTAAATAAAATCTTAAGAAAAAAGGCAAGATAGGCAATTAAAAGAAATATTTATCTTTATAAAATTGGAATATACATATACTAATCTATGTGTGTGTATATATATAAGTATATATATATTAGTGAGTAGCCAATAAATGAACTAGGGATATATGGAATATTTAGCAACCTGATGATGAAAAGAAAAAAAGCAAAAACAGAAACAAAAAAAAATATTTTTTACAAATGTAAATGAAACAACTAAAATAAAAATGTAAACAGTTATGTCCAATCTAGTGAATGAAAATATGAAGAAATATTCATATGAAGGAAATAAAATTCTCATATAATGAGGCATCCCTTTATATCCATCATATTGGCAAAAGTTAATGACTGGTCATTCTTTTTGTAGTGAAGATACAGATTAAAAAGGCTCTCATGTGTTGTTTGTATAAATATGCCTTGCTAGAGGACTACTGTAGAGGAATTAGAGAGTATCTATTAAAATTGAATATATACACATTCTATGCATGTATCAGTTTTTGTTGCAATAATGAAGAATCCCCCAAAACACAGTTACTTAGAATAAAAAGCCCATGTTTACTCTTATCTATGGGCCAGCTACAGTTCGGCTAAATTTGGTTAGTTTTTCTTTCTGGGAATCAGGTTCAAAAAGCAACCACTCTTAAGGGTCTATTCCCATAATGGAGGAACAAACTCAAGAAAATATCTGGAACTTAATCCTTTTTTTAAAAAAAAAGATTTTATTTATTTATTGGACAGAGAGAAACACAGCTAGAGAAGGAACACAAGCACGGGGAGTGGCAGAGGGAAAAGCAGGCTTCCCCAGAGCAGGTAGCCTGATGCGGGGCTGGATCCAGGATTTGGGGATCATGCCCTGGGCCTAAGGCAGATGCTTAACCAACTGAGTCACCCAGGTGCCCTGGAATTTGATCCTTCTATAGTCATTTTTTTTTTTTATCATAGCAAGTCAAAAGTCAGTGTGTTGGAAAAATACACTCAATGCTAAGGAGTGGTAAGGCAGAGAATGAGTATTTATTCACTGAGCATAATTTGCTTGATAATCCACCACACTATTCAACCCAGAATTCCCACTCCAGTGAATCTGTCCTTCAAAAATTAAATTTGACTATATATGTAGGAGACTGAATAATACCCATGACCAGAGATGCCCACGTCTTAATCCTCAGAACCTGTGACTATGTTATCTTACATGGTATTAGGGACTTTACAGAGATGATTAAATTAAGGGTCTTGAGGTGGGGAGGTTATTTTGGATTTTCTGTGTGGGCCGAATGTATTCATGAGGGTCCTTATAAGGAGGCAGAAGGATCAGTTAGTAATAGGAGATATGATAGCGGAAGGGAGGAGCTGCAGTTATGTGAGGAAGGGGCTAGGAGCCAAGCAACAGAAGCAGGCTCTAGAAAATTAAAAGGACAAGGGAATTGGATTATTTTTTTTTTCTCCTGGAGTCTCCAGAATTAACTGCTAACCCATTTCTGAAGACTTCTCTAGAATTGTAAGAGAAAAAATATTTTTTAAACCACCTAAATTGTTAGAGTGGTAATAGGAAACATTTTCTTTCTCCCAGTCTCCGTGGGTGTGTTTACACAATATATATCCTACACACAGTGTGCTTGTTACAACATTGTTGATAATGTCACAAACTAGAAATAAAGCAGATTCCATTTATTATGAGACAGGGTGAGTGATCATTGCCCTACACTATAAAATATGTTCAAACCTTAGAATTTCATGTAGCAACTCAAACATGAATGATAACATTTGACATGGAAGATATTCTGAATGGTATTGCTGAAAAAACAAGATATTAAAAATGTACATATTGTGGGACGCCTGGGCGGCTCAGTCGTTAAACGTCTGCCTTCAGCTCAAGTCATTATCCCGGAGTCCCTGGATCGAGTCCTGCATCAGGCTCCCTGCTCTGTGGGAAGCCTGCTTCTCCCTCTCTCACTACCCTTGCTTGTGTTCCCTCTCTAGCTGTGTTTCTATCTTTCAAATAAATAAAAATCTTTTTTAAAAATGTGTATATTGTGATTCTATTTTTATAATCAGTAAACGTGGTAGTACTCACTTTTTACAAACAAAATATTATTATATTACTTTTTATCTGCATTTTTTTCTTTTTGATATGTTTGTGTGTATATATATAACCATATATATTCTTTCTGATGTGCATGTATATATATGATAAATATGGCAAAAATATATAATAATACACATGGAGTTGTTGCAACCATGATTACTCAGTAGGGAGAACTACTGATGAAGAGTTGATTTGTGGGAAAAGAAGAGAGGAGGAATAAATTGAAGGAAAAAAAAATTCTTGGAAAAAGAAATTGCATGATATGATTCTCACAATGTAAAATTTTATAGGATTTTTACTTTCTATTAATTTTTAAGATTTTTATTTATTTATTTGACAGAGAGAGAACACAAGTGGAGGGAACAGCAGACAGAGGGAGAGGGAGAAGCAGGCTCCTCACTGAGCAGAGAGCCTGACCTGGGGCTGGATCTCAGGACCCAGGGAAAGGCAGACCCTTAACCAACTGAGCTACCCAGATGTCCTTACAGGATATTTACAAATACACATATGTATTAAAACTAGAGGGTAAAGAATTATAAACATGTATTGTCATATAAGACTGCCTATGATTTATTTTTAAGTGGAGAAAAAAGAAAAAAAATATAGAGATGCAGGATATGATAGATAACATATTATATTACATATGTTATCTGTCCACTAACATGGGGCCAGGGCTGGTGATGTGTGGATCAACACACTGCTGGCTTGCATCTTGAGTTAATCATTGCTCTATTGTTATATATGAAATTTGTTCACAAGTTTTCATTGTGAATAAGGTTGTGGTAAACATGTTAGTACATAAAACTTTCTCTGAGTTTAAGATTATTATCTCAGGATATATTCCCAGAAGTAATGTTATTGGGTCAAAGGGAAAATAAAAAATTTTAAGACCTTTGACATCTACTGCTAGACAAAATGAGAAGAACAAGTTTACAAGTCCATTCTGAAAGGCTGAAACTTTCAAGACACAATCAATCATTGTGACCTTGATGCAAAATATATTCAATAAAAAAAAAGGCTGGCAACAACAAATAGACATTCTTTCTCTAATAGAAGCTTGCCCTGTAGATGAGACCCAAGCAAAGCTGTTTTGTCAAAAGGGGAAGAAATTTAATATTTATTTATTTGGGGTTTATTATGTGTCAAATACTACCTTACATTTGCTCTTTCATTCATTACACGGACAATAACATCAACAAATCAATACTTGGCTGATAAACTTTTACACGTATAAAAAGCTATAGTTTATTTAGTGTTTTCATTTGCATGATTTCATTTATGACCAACAAATCTTGTCAATCTAAGAATGTGTTTTCATTTGTCTGTTTTTCCTTCAAGTTCTTAGTGAATTAAACTTGTGAATGATTTCTCAGGATAATATTTTAAAATAACTTTAAAATGCGATTTACACTTTAAAAAAGAATGGAAGTAAAGAAAGTCAGTGAACATGTTCTAAGGGAGCTTTATGAAAGCATTTGAAGCTTTGAAAGGTGATTTTTCCCCCTCTTCAACTATTTCCAACAAAAGCTCAATTTGATACTTCTCCTTCAAGCTCATGTCCCTTTAATTTTACAGGACCTTATCTTGCCTTCTTTTCTGATATGCCAATGAAAGGGAGATCCAGGCAATAGAACTGCACTATCTGAAATGCTTCCTTCTCTTACTCTCCTCCCTCCTCCTCCTCCTCACTAGATATCCACCTCCACAAACGCCATTCTTTCTGATGATGGAATTCCATTATTGCAGTTAATGCTGGCAGCTATTCTACAGGGACAAATGCGTACAATGAAACAATTCTTTCATTTAAAAGATCCATTCAAAGAACATAGGGCTAAAAGAAGAAAAAAAGAAAATTGCATCTTAAGGATAAATAGCAGTCAACTTCTGTCCAGCCCAGTGGCAGTCAAATGTAAATAAAGATCAGTCCATTAAATCATTGAAATGCTTCCCCAGGAGGTAGAAATAATGTCAGTGGGTTTTTCAGGCTGTGAGGCTGATCAGAAGAGACTGCAAATCTGGCTAGTAGTCAGATGTTTGGTGTGACGGAGATAGAACGTATACAGTGATCACAGCAATAATTATAGCTTTCTACTTTGTAGGAAATATACCACCTTGCTGGCTTTAAAAGGCATCTATAAACAAAATTTCATTAGGTCTCATTAAAACACTGTATGGTAGGCAAGTCAGTTATTCCGAAGTCATCCTGCAGATGAACAAACTCTGAGAGGAGTTTGCTTGCTCAAAATGACCTGGTTAGCTAGTACTGAAGCCTGAATTTGTTCTAGGTTTTGTAAACCAAATTCACTTTTTTTTTCTCTTCTCCACAGCCCCATTAAAAATTGTTTGCTTTTTGAAGGAGAATACTATTTACACAGCCTCCATTCCCCATGAACTATTCACCATGATATCTGCAGAATCAAGGAGAATGCAGTAGGAGATACAGACAGGGATAAAAGATTAGAGGCAAAACTATGTCCTAACTATTTTTAAAACATGGAAATAAGCTGGGTTGGACAAACTATAGACCAATGATTTGGATACTTGCCCTAAGCACAATTCTAGAATAATAAGTTGATGGAAAGGTCTGGAGGTCCCTGCAAGAGCTGAGATGTCCCACCATCTTGTTATCTTCAATTACCTGGGGCCTGGTTAGGCAAGGATGAAAGGGAAAGCAAAGATCCCTACAGCTGAGCCTCCTTTCCCTAGGCAAAACTCCTGGGGTGAGCCATGTCTTAGGGGCGCCCTGGATGGGCCTTAGCTTCTCAGCTTTCTCATGACCTTCATCAATCTCCTCTAGTTATTACTTACATGAAGAAATACATGCTACTTGCTCTGCAAGCACCCTTAGGAGAATCTCTCCTACCTGCCCTCCAAATTAATCACTACCTTCCATCAGAAAATTTTGAGCTACCACTGTGTTAATCTAACCTCATTTTCTCTTATATTAAGTTTACAAGGCCAGAGACAGTAGATAAGATCTGTCTAGACTTGAGGGAGAGGTTTGTCAAAGGTCCCTCCCTACATCGATCTGGGAATGGCTAGTGTAACTAGAACTAGAGTGACTAGTTGGCTGCTTTAGGAGGGAAGAGGGAGTGAATGTATATTTATCTTTTCAGTTTTAACCTCAAAACGGTGATGATGATTTTAATGGATATTGGTTTTTGTTTTCTGTTTGTTTGTTTTAACCACAAAAGAACTTTCTTCCTTTCAGTCAGTTCCATGGTATTCTGGGAGCATAGTGAATCATGTTATTCTGACTCTCTGGCTGCCAGCATGGAACTATGATCCAGGCTGGCCAGTAAGAAGAAACTGGAATCCCTGGCCATAGGATTCAGCAAGAACTTACATTACATTACTTGCTATCTTCTTAATTCAGTCAAGTGAAGCATTATTCTCTACTCTACAGAGAAAGAATCTAGGGGCACATAGTTTCTTACATTTACTCAAGGTCACACATCTAAAGTTTCCGAGGACAGATTCATACCCTGTGATATTTTGTTTTCCAAGCCCTTCATTCATGGTCAATGTTTCTGTTGGCACAATAGGCACCATGCCAAGGGCCTCTGATACTTTTGGGAATCATAAAAAGTTTTGATTTTGATTTATTTCAAAATTGAAGAAAAAATAAATATAACAAAAATGAATATATAATAATGACTTTAACCTGGATTTTATTCACCTTTACATCAACATAGTCATAAAATATGGGCTTTTTTAATTTTTTTTTTTTTTTATGGAGAAAGGGGCCCATAACAACAAAAGTGCCTGGGGTCCACAAAAGGCCCAATGCAGCCCTGTCTCCATGCCAACTCTGCTCGCCTGCTTCCCTTGAAGCATGCAAGGTAGAGAAGAAAGCGTGTGTTTGATGTGGGGTGGGTGGGCATCAGACACAAAGACTGGACTGGCATGAAATATATGGGCACACATTATTAAGAATAAAAGAGTCTTGTGCAGAGCGGGGGGTGCTGCGGTGGCTGACTCATACTGTGTGTTTACCTTGCTAACATTTTTGATGTCTCAGTGTCCTGATGCTTGTAACAGAGGAATTTCTACCTTCCCTTATTCCCACACAGGCACATGTGGGGCTTTCATAAATTTGCTTGGAAAATTATCAGAACCACCTCAGGCTTCCAGGGCCACAGTCAATGAACTTTTCTCTTTTAAATACCCAGGCTGTCTGAATGTATCACCAATAGCAACTGACAACTGACATTTGTGTAAGACTTTGTAGTCAAAATTATAGGCTTTGGATTCCAATAAACCTCTGTCCAAATCCTACCCCACCCTCTCCCAGCTGATTCACGACTAATTATATCTGTCTTTATGCCAAAGCACTCCTAAAATATACTTTTCTTTTTTCTTTTCTTTTTTTCTTTCTTTCTCTATTTCTGTCTTCTTTTTTTTTCCTTGCGGCAAGGAAGTTACTTAAGCTCCCTAGGTCTGAGTATCCTCAGCAATGAAAGAGATACAGAGTAACTACCTCAGAGTTAGGGAATGTTAAGTTAATTCAGTACATAGCAGCTACTGTCTTTATTTGTACCCCCAATTTACAGATGAGAAAGATTCAGATAGCAGAAATAAATCACTCAAGGTTATAGTCAAAGTGAAGCAAGGTTCAATTCCATTATAGAACCAATTCTCCTGCTTTTCTTTATATCCACATTCAAGTTCTGTGAGTATGAGTCAAAGTCACTGAAATGAGAATGCCTTCTTTGAAGACAGGACCATCAGCAGGTACATCAAATGGTTTCAGTGAGGAGCAAGGATTAATATTGTATTAGCTTAAGAGAAGTGCTCTCTACCCCCAGTTCCATGCTGATCTCTGCTGTTATTCCTGAGCACTCAACATGTCACCCAAAGTTTCTGATATGTGTTGGTTTTATTATTGGTATTATCCTAGGGATTTCAGACTTGGGTTCTTTCTCCATTAGGAATTTTCCAAGGAGACTGTGGTCATTTTCTTTTAATTTAAGTATCTCTCATTTGTCATTGTCACTCAAAAATTCATGGAGTTAAGAGCTATAGTTATTTAGAGTACAGGAGACTTTAGATATTTATGATGTAGTCATAATAACTATAATATTAATAAAAATAATACTCAACCTTGATATGTCCATTGTACTATATAGTTTTCAAAAGGAATTTAAATGTATCTCATTCAATATTATGATATAAGCAGGTCAGGTGCTATGATCCCTAGTTCACAAATGAGAAAGTTGAGGCCCAGAGAAGTGGTCTGATTGCCTAATGCCACACATCCCTGCACAGAGTCTCATACACAGGACATGTTCCATGTCCTTTTTCGTAGGATGGTGAATTTCTGAACAGTTTCTCCAGCCATTCCCTCAAATAATCCAGAAATAGATGTCCACGATTTTTTGACTTGATGTCTGGGAGGATGCAGAGAACACCTACGTTCACAGTTTAACTCAAGTCAACCAATGTTGAATAGGAAATTATTCTATGCCAAACAACTGTGAGGCTCCACTGGAAGAAAGAGGAATGGTGGAAACATACATCTTGCCCAGGAGGACCAGACAATCTAGTGGAAAAGGTAGATATAATGACAGCTAAGCACAAATAAAAGCACACAGGAGTAAGAGCTATCACACAGACAGGCAGCAGACACTGGGATGAAGACAGGGAGGAAAAATGACCTCCTACAGGAAGATTTGTGAAAGATTTATAAAGCGATAACATTGTCATGGCTTGAGGATAAGAGAAATGTCGGTGGTCAAAGAAATAAGAAGGAGAACAGACTGGAGGAAGTGCCATGAGCAAATGTATGCAGGTACCTGATATGGTTGTAGATTGGCAAGTAGTAGCTCTCATTTGGTCTGCGGGACAACATGGCGCAGAAGGTGTCATCGGCATTCCTAAAGTCGTGGCCCCTCGAAGCTTTAGAAGCCGTCTGATTCTCCATCTGATGTTCTTCCCACAAGTTTGACCTGTCTTCATTCAGGGCTCATCTACTGAATTTCCAGATGTCTCCTCCACTCTTTCTCAAAGGATATTGTCTGCCCTCAGCAGGGAGACAGTGGTTCACATTGCTTTGCAGCCAGTATCCACTTCCCATTTTAAACCATCTGTTCACATTAGTGAAAGAAAGGAATCTGCCCCTTACCTGTGTTTGCGCCTACTTATCCCTGTTACCAAGATCCCACAGAGCAAATGGCCTTGTTATGTGGTAGTGATAGGCAATGAAAACACCTTGTGTTCTGCACTTAGAGTACTTTACAACTAAAAACTCCCAAGTTGTTTTTAAAATATGCATCACGTTTAACAATGATTTTTTTTTTTTTAATCACTGAGTCAATGCGTGGGTAGGATGACTTTTTTTTTTTAAATCACTGAGTCAATGCGTGGGTAGGAACATTGGACTGAGGGTAAGGAGAACAGTGTCCTGGCCACAATCTTGCAGTATGATCTTCATAAACCCTTCCTATGTGGGCCTCAGGTGCCCATCCTTTAAAAAAAGAAAATAAAGAGGACTGAAGCCCTTGGGCATTAACACTCTGTGTTAATTGTCTAAAGAAAGAAATTGCAAGGGCAATATAAAAATTTGGTCAAACTTCAGATATCCTTGGTAGGCTTAGAATAATTGATCAATCTCTAAAAAAAAAAAAAGAATCATTTTGTCTTTTTGTTCCAATGAGCCTTTGGGGAAAAGTGCTAAGGATTTGGGGAGCAGAGACAAAGAAAACTGTCTTCAAGGTATTTTGTTCCTATGAAAGTAAGTCCAAAAAGAGTCATTTATATATCTGATACTCTCTCTCCCCTTTATTCCTCATCATTATGAGACTACTGTAATATAGTGAATAATCTGGGATCTTGAAGTCAGACAATCAAAGAGTCATAGGATTTCATCTATCATTTGTCATACTTCCATAGGATCTTGCCTGAATTTGCTTCTTTCTGGCACTTGATTTTCTTTTCAGTTAAATGGGAATGATAAGACTGATTTATAGAGTTGTTGTATGGGTTAAATAGGATAAAGTCTTTAAAGAGCTAGTATATTCTCTGCAAAAGAAGTCCAATAAAAGCTATAATGAGAAAATCTTGTTAAACATCTTTACCTTTCTATTTTTGGAGGCGATCATTAGACTAACTAAAAGTGGAGTCAGAGAGACCAGGCTCCAAATCATGGCTGTGGCATGTACTTAACAATGCTATGCCTGACTTCCCTCATCTATGAGATGTAGACCAGTCTTTCTTGTGGGGCTTTCATGAGTGTAATGAGATAATACCTTTATAACACTTTGTATATAATCATATATGTGGTAAATCCTTGATAAATGTTAAACATTATCATTGTCATTGATTATTCATTCATTAACTTATTTGCAAGCTCCATCATCAGTACTGCTGTCCTACAAATATTTCCTGAGCATCTAATACGTGCTAGACTCTGTACTGTGTGCTAGACCTTATAATGACAACAATGTTCTATTTGTTTCTCCAGCTTGAACTTATAGTCTAGAAACAAACTTTTTTTAAAATACAAAAATACATAGATATTTCCAATTCAGTGTCTTATAGTATGTATACCGTGCTGTGGAATTTCAGAGAAAAAAATCTTTAACTTGGCTAAGGAGTAGGCTCAGAGGTGGTTTCATCAAAGAGTTGATGTGAGGGTTGAACCAAGAAGGATCAGGAACTATGGGTTGCTCGAAGGAGGCTAAGAAAACATAGGTGTGTTCTAGGAAGGTGACTATCACAGAATAATGATTCTCAAATTTTGTGTCCCTTTAGAATCACCTGGGGAGTTTTGAAAGCCATGGATGCCTGGGTCCCTTCCCACACCAAATGAATCACAGGATCCCTGGGGGGTAAGACCCGGGCATCAGTGTTTCTAAACTTTCCTAGGTGATTTCAAAGTACAGCCATGAGAGGAACTACTGGCACAAAGTATGACAGCAGAATTAGTGTTAGGGACAGAAATGGTACCAACCTGGAATAAGTTGGGGGCCCAGTGAGGATGGGCCCAAAGGATAAGGGCATGAGTTTGGACTTGGCTTATAAGTGGTGATTAGCCATCGGGGAATTTAAAAGGTGCAGAACAGAGTGGCCATATTTGCATTTTGGAAAATCTATTTGGACACAGAACAGTATTGAATTCCAGAGGGTGGGAAATTAAAAAAGAAATAAATGTGATGCACAATCTTCACAAACATATATCTTATACATTAGACCTGGAAAAGTGTTCTCTGTATCTGGTTTAATAACATGTAGAAGTGATAAATATACTGATGCCTGGCGCTCTCCTCAGACATCTGGGGAAAGTTTTTGGGTTATGGGACTTTGGCATTTACACTTTTATTAAGTTCTCCTAGAAGGATTAAAGACACCTGCCAAAGCGCTTGAATAGCCATATTACAAAGGATAGTCAGTCATTAAAACAACAGAATTTCATCACTGATGTGTAGATTAGGCTGGGTTAGTAATAAGGTCAGTTCTTGGACGGACGGCTCCTAGGTCTGCTAGCCTTCCCA
Organism: Spilogale gracilis; assembly: GCA_004023965.1. Classification (NCBI taxonomy): domain Eukaryota; kingdom Metazoa; phylum Chordata; class Mammalia; order Carnivora; family Mephitidae; genus Spilogale; species Spilogale gracilis. The sequence continues at coordinate 44,600 of PITA01013102.1, forward strand.
TCCTTAGCTTTACTGTTCTTGGTCAATTTCTCTCCTTGCCCTGTATCATACGAGGTGCCTACAGCTCCACCTGTCCTTACTTCTATAAAATCAGCACTCCTATGAAAAACAGAAATGTGCCCCTGAGTTTTTCCTGAGGCTGGAATCATGTGTATCTGCATCTAGAACAAACCCCTAACTGTGGAATGGAAGGCTTTGTCTGTTGTGAAGAGAGCTCTTAGGCTCCGTAAGGCCTGGGTGTGAGGGGAGACCTCTTTTGTCTGCTGCTGGGGGGCGATCACTTGCTGTGCTGATGCAGAACAGCAGACCGCCCCCGCCGCCCCCCCGCCCCCCCCACCAGAGAGGTGGATCAAGGACAGATCAGCTCCTTAAGCAGTTGCTGAGGCAGCCAAGGCCCCCACTGACATGAGCACATCTGACCCAATACTTGTCTAAGGGAAGCAGGGAGAGGGATCATCTATCTTGACCCTAATGAAGAGATGCCAAAAGAAGGGGACTGGCAGCCCCCCCAAACCTCCAGCTCCCAGCTTCTTTAAGGAACCAGACTTCAATAAGCAAGCAGATAGCTGCATTCATACGACTCAACAGTGACACCCAGTGACTCTCTCTGTCAATCCCAGGTGGCCGTTCCCCGAGGATCTTTGAGGGAATACATTTCAACCCCTGTTACCTAGCACAGAAGCAGCGGCAGCAATCAAGTTCAGTTCCGAATAAGACAAACACAATAATAAATCCCAGTTTGTATTAGCATAATCACCTAACTGTTGGAGCCTATTCCTCTCCCCTGTTGGGTCATGTCTGATGTCAAACATAATAATGCCATGCAGTATTAGGACTGCTTGACTTGGGAGTCACATGCATGTGTTCTTGCCATTGCATCCTTTGTCCAAATTTCACGAGCCCTTATTTTCCGTCACTTTCACACACACACACTTTCCACACATGCCTTTGGTTTCAAGGAGATTTAGACTTTAATAATGGAAATAAGACTCCAACGACAGGGATGTAACAGACACCCAGCATTATACACTGGGCCAGCTGAGTCTGGAAATGAGAGGGACGTAATAATTTGTGGTGTAACCAGAGGAAAGTGACCAGCGTAGCTACAGGATTCCAATCCATGCATATAAATAACAAGAGGAACTGGGGGCATTTAGTTCTGGAAACAAAACTTTATGGAGTAGAGAGAACAGCAAAGCTGGTTTCCTTCCCTACTGGGTGGGCAGGTGTATAAAGGTGAGATTATACTGGTTTTGTCTGGTCCCAAAGGGCAGGCACAGAACCAACTAATGGAAGTTTTGAGGAAATTGCTTTCAGCTCAGCATAAAACAAAACAAAACAAAAACAAAATAAACAAACAAACAAAAACCCCAGTTTATAACTATTGGATCTACCAGGAAATGAAAGAATTTCAGAAAGCAGAGAATTTCATGTCATCAAAAACACAGCCAGATAGATCTGTCATGATAATTCTTGTTGAAAAAAAAAAACAAAAACAAAATTGGGGGGGAGGGTGGATACAGAAAATTCCAGAAGCGACACTAACAAGAAAAAAGAGAGATATTGGGAATAGGGTATAGGAGGCTGATTGAAATCTTTTCCAACTATTACTACTTTTTTCAAATTAAAATAATTCCTTCCTCATTCTCATCAGACAACATTCTTTGGTGCTTGCTCCTCCGACCTATGTGCTCTTATTTACCACGTGAAAACAATACTTCCCCACCCTTGTCTTACTTTTCCTTTCCAGCCTCCCTTCTCTACATTGTTTCTTTCCCAAGGGAGGACTAGTGAAGATCAGCTCCTGCCGGTGGTGCAGTCCGGTCAGTCCAGGGAGGAAGGAAATAAATTGTACACATGTACCCTCTGAGGGAGGGACGAGGAAGGTAAGCTATGATTTTCCAATGCACTGAATGATCGATTGTCAAGAAACCGTCAAGAAGGGACAGGTACATAGAGGGGGGGAATGGGTACAGAGACAGACTGACATTTTCCCTTCAAATATCAGATTCCCTGATTCTAAATCATGTTTAATATCGCTCCCAGTTTATTCCTGTCATTCTCTCCAATGCCTTATCTTATTCTTCCAATAGGTTATGGATAATGGGAAGGGAAAGTGTAAAGAGAAAGCTGAAATAACAGAAGAGACAATGCAATAGAAACACCATGGAATATGAAAGGGTCAGTGTGGGGGCTTGATTCCATTACAGGCTGGCCTCCAATGAGAAAAAGTAGAAATCAAAAAAATGCGAGGCTTCAGGTTCAAAGCTGGGCTAATATTGATATAAAATATATCTTAACTGGCAGGTAAGGTCCAATAGCTGGGCTCTCTGACAAGTAACTAAGCAGGATGTCAAGGCTCAAGCCACACAGGCTAGGTTTTAAACCAAGTCTTTGGAAGAGGTGGGAATGGAAAGCTAGAATGGGAGACATACACATGATCCTAAGTCTGAGTGCCCACCGAGATGGTTTCAACTCCTGCAAACAGCCTCTGCTTTAGAGATATATATGGATTTGCATCCCGGTTTAACCCTTCATCAATGATGTGAATGGAGTTAAGTCATTTCCCATTCATAAGCCTTAATCTCCTCATTTGTAAAATGGGGAAATCTATACGAATTTGGCCGGATCATGTTGATCTGAGGCTGAGAAGAACAATGTATGGAAAGTGCCTAACACAGTGCCTGACACATTGTAGATTTCTTTCATAATAACTGTTAATATTATGATAGGCCTGGGGGAACTGGAAAGGGGATGGACAGTGGAGCCCACGCCAACAACGAGCCTGTGCATTTGTGGAGATGGGGGATATCCAATTTTTTTTGACTTAGCTCCAATATATTCTATGCCCTGGTAAAGCAGATTTGAAAAATTAAAATTTCTTGATATTGACACTGGGAAACCATTGAGGAATACAATGGCATGTGTGTTTATTTATTTTTCCTTTTCATATTCTCTTATCCCCTCATTTTCTCTGGTCTTTGCTATAGCAACCAGCCGTACTCAGGTACAGCCTAACAGCTCCTGATCTTAGTCGCGCTGCGTATCTCTTATTTTTTTTCTCCCAAGGCTTATCTGCCTCAGTCACATGGATCCCCTGTAGGATCATGATCAGTCATGCTGCTGTCTGCACAAACGGGGAAATGTACAAGAGTCAACACTTCCTGGGTGACATCTGACCCATGGGACAGGAGCCGTGGGTAATATTCCCTTAGTCTAAGTCTCAGACATTTCACAGGCATGTTCCATACAGTTCCTCAGAACATTCCCAGCAGGACTGAACTCTAGTTTCCCATGATAGTAACCAGCTCGGTCACCTGTGGATTGGCTGCTTTCCCTCTCTTCTTCCATTTCACAGTTCCCTAACCCTCCAAACTTGGCTTTTCCCTCCTTTTCCATTTCATTTTTTCAGACCTTCCATGTATGTACTCCAAGATCAAACAATTGAAACTAAACCATTTCCACACAAGCGCTTGTCTCGGGCTTGGACTTTTGAGGGGAATGCAAGCTACATCATACTGAAAGCAGTGGCAAGAATTCCACTTTTAGTGCAAGGAGCAGGGTAAGACTTCAGGGATAATGTAGGCAATTCCGATATCTCATGGAGGGCTCTGCGGAAGCAGAGTCAGTGACTTCTTCAAAGTCACACACCTAGGCAGCATGGTGCCAAGGAGATATGAAGGAAGAACAACTGGGGGATGAGCAAGGGGGCTGAAGAGCAGAGAAAGACAAGGTCTCCTGGGTGACGAGAGAGAGGAAAGTGCAAGCCATTAAAACGTCTTAGCACAGTGGGGATGACATGTATTGAATGTACCCTGTCAGCAGAGCAGGGCACAGTACCCACCCTGATAAATGCCAGCTTCCCTTGCTGACACTTTATAAAGGTTCCATCTCACAGCAGAGCAGCCGCCAAGAATGGGGTGATGGTGCTGCTTGCTATTTTAACCCCTGGTGCTCTCCAGAGCATGACATGCAGTACATGCTGAATGAATGTTTGTGGAAGAATGGGCAAATCAGTGAGCGGAGGGTTAAGTGTTTCCGTCATGAATGGGCATAGACTTAACATTGCTCTGTGCATTTGGATAGCTAACTATATACGAGCATACCTCATTTCCCCCTCTTTCTTCTTTGTTAGTATTTCATATCTGTACATTAAAAAAGAGTTCTAGATTTTCATGTCTCAGTGAGCGTAGCCACCCTTGAGTTCCTGTACATACCTTCTGGTTGCTCCAATCTTACCCAGTGTGGTTACTCTAAATCACATGTCCCCATGTTGCCAAACTCTTTCTCTCTCTTGCACAGAGGAGTAGGGGCTCTTTTAATGCTCTTTTGTATAAACATGCTTCTCTTCTTTCCCTAGTCTCGCATAATTTTTTTTTTATCATATCAATGCTGTTTTGAAAAGTTGAAAAATTCTCAAAATAACTTCTTTTATTTATTTAGAGAATAAAAGAAATAGAAACAAATGGAAATAGGTACAAACACACAGACGCAACTTACTAAGTACTATGTGCCAGGCATGTTGCTGTTTATTAGAGCTAAACCGATGGAGACAAGGGTTGCCTGGGTTTGGAGAGATCAAAGATTGTTATCGCAGAAATTTGTCTTCATACTTGACCCCTGTCTTCAGAGTGAACACCTTGACTTATTAGGGTAGGCATTAACCTGAATTGATTTTCATCCTGAGTACTTCCAGGAATGCTGTTGGTCAAGTGTTCGTTAGTGACAAAGTGCTACACTTTGTCTTAGGGAGAAAAAAGTCAAGCATTGAATTTAAAATTCTTCTGGTCCAAATTGTTCCTACCTTCTTCTGGTAGGCTTTATCAGACACATGGGTGTACCTCATTTTTATTGTGTTTGCAGATATTGCATTTCTTTCTTCCTTCCTCCCTTCCTTCCTTCCTTCCTTCCTTCCTTCCTTCCTTTCTTTCTTTTTATTTTTATTGTGTTTGCAGATACTGCATTTCTTTCTTTCTTTCTTTCTTTCTTTCTTTCTTTCTTTCTTTCTTTCTTTCTTTCTCTCTCTCTCTCTCTCTCTCTCTCTCTCTCTTTCTTTCTTTCTTACAAATTGAAAGTTGTGGCAATCTAGCATGGAAGTCTGTGGGTGCCATTTTCCCAATGACATTTGCTCACTTCGTGTCTCTGTGTCACATTTTGGTGATTCTTACAATGTTCCAAACTTTTTCATTATTATTCTATTTGAATTGTAGCAATCTCATGATAAAACTTTAATGGATGAAGAGTTGCTTCTTATGGATGAGCCAAGAAAGTGGTTTCTTGAGAGGAAACTACTCCTGGTAATGATGCTGTGAAGACTGTTGAAATGACAACAAAGGATTTAGAATGTCATATCAACTTAGTTGATAAAGCAGCATCAGGGTTTCAGAGGATGGACTCCAATTCTGAAAGAAGTTCGACTGTGGGTAAAATGCTATCAAAAAGCATTGCATGTTACAGAGAAATCATTTGTGAAAGGAACAGCCAATCAATGCAGCAAACTTCACATTGTCTTATTTTAAGAAATTGCCAGAGACACCTAACCGTCCGCAGCCATCACCGCGACCAGCAGCCATCAACATCAAGGCAAGAACCTCCACCAACAGAAGGATTATTACTTGCTGCAAGTTCAGATGATGGTTAGCATTTTTTTAATAATAAAGTACTTTTAAATTAAGATATATGCGCTGCCTTTTTAAAGACAATGCCATTGTACACGTAACAGACTACAGGGCAGTGCAAACATATCTTTTATAGGTACTGGGAAACAAAAAAAAAAATTCATTGACTCACTTTATTGTGATACTCGCTTGATTGCAGTGGTCTTTAACCAAACCCACTGAGCCACATGTCTCCAAGGTGGGCCTGTTTGGTGCTCACACAGAGAAAAAGTGATCTTTTTTGTAGCTTTTACCATATTTTTAATCACCTGGCCAAAGTTTTCTCTTCACCGTGAGTGACAGGAATGTGGGGGGGCAGGTTGGTGTCTTTTGCAACCATGCCTTTACCGCTCGACATGGACCCAACAGATTTGTTTTGGACTCTGTACTATCCTACTGATTTCTTCATTAAATGAATGGATATATTATACATTGTGAGTATGTTTCCCAATGGTGCATACATATATATTGTTTATCACAAATAGTGGAGGGATGATATCATATATTGACCAGTGCTTCTGTAATTAAGGGTCTCTCTGAATATGGCTTTACTATTTGTAAAACAGAGGTAAGAATCCTATGTCCTCTTCAACCTGCTGGCTCCATTTTTATCTATTGATAAATTGGGTCTGGATAATATTTTGTTGAAGAAATAAAAGTGATACATAATGAAGAAAATATTGAAAAAGACTAACTGCAACAACCTCATTACACATGGAAAAATAAGGCTGGATAGCACACAGTTACTTGCCCAAAACCTATAGTTTGTCAGTTGGAAGTCTAAGTCCCCAACCAAACCCCCTGATTTGGGGGGCGGGGGTTCTTTTGATAACAGATTGCTATTCCTTCTAGTTTTCTTTCTTTTTTTTTTTTTTAAGATTTTATTTATTTGACAGAGAGAAACACAGCCAGAGAGGGGACACAAGCAGGGGGAGTGAGAGAGGGAGAAGCAGGCTTCCTGCTGAGCAGGGAGCCCGATGTGGGACTCGATCCTGGGTCTCTGGGATCATGACCTGACCCGAAGGCAGTCACCTAACCAACTGAGCCACCCAGGCGCCTCTAATTTCTATTTTTCTTGGTCACTGGATAACCAATGCAAAAACCCTAATATATTAATTATTTTTGTCTAGCATTTTGAGCATTGTTATGTACTCTTCTTTATTTTTTATTAATTCTTTTCCCCTATTTCTGTCTCAACAACTTTTCCCATATAGGCCCTTCAACTGTAAGCAACACTAAATCCTTAGTGGGTGTAGTCTGAGACACAGATAATAACTCAGATATAAATAAGTTCTACTCACTAGGTATTTCCATACAAAAAGTTTCCTTACTTTCCTTTATATCTTTATATACTTTTAAAATTCTTTCTCTTTTCTCTTCCTCCAAACTCTGTCTTTACCTGTTGACAACTCTTAGGAGTCTCCAAGTTCACTCTTATCAAGTGCCACTAAGGACTCACAAAAGTATTAGCCCAAAAAGAAACAGAAGCACTGTGGTCCCCAAGTTACCAGGGGAAACTGAAGAACGAAATCACTGCAAAGATTTGGCCACATTAAAGGTCTATAGAATGACGCCGTTAGATGACTGACACAAAACCACGGCAAATGCTTACTGTTTACAATGTACAAAGCATTAAGAGGAACACTGGATACTGCATCTGCACAGGAGGCAGAGAACATCATGAGTCTTGTTTTACAGGTATAGAAAAATGAGAGTCAGAAAGGTCACTTGGCTAATAATGGTGAAGGCTGCAATTGGAATTCAGGATTTTCCGATTCTATGAACTTATGCTCTGAAGAGGCTGATTTTGCGAAAGCTGGCTCATTAGCACAGAATCCAAAGTACGGGTGATGCTTTTTTGTCAAAACTCTTAAAAGAAGGAAGTAAAAGAGGGAAGCATGGGTGAGGTTTCTGTGCACTCTCCTAGCAACCTTGAACTAAAGTCCCCACAAACCAGTCTGAGAAAAAGAACACATGCCTCTTGCTGGACAGACGAGGAAGCTTCCTCTTAGGGAGCGCCTACAGTCACCTGGCTAGGGAGTGTCATGGTCACGATGTGAAGCAGGATTGGAGTTCAACTCCACCACCACAGCATTTTTTTTGGTCGTTGTTGTTCAACCATATTCGACACACTTGTCAGCTATAGGCTTAACTATCATTCTTCTAAAAAACTGGTTGCCCTTGCTTTAATCCACCTCCTTGAAAACACTCCTTCAAATGATTTTACTAAGCAATAACGCTGTACCAAAAATTAGGCTAAACATTTTCATGAACACACAGAAGAAGACAATGTAGATTCTCTTTCAGAGTCTGTCTAGCCTGAGTAAGGCAGATAGAGTGTAAAAACACAAGCAAAGGTAAAAATCATATTGGTGATGGGTGATCACAGTGTATGTATGTGTCAGACACCCTTCTGAGATTGAATATGCATTATTTCATATAATCTTTATTTCAGACAACTGTTGGTGTTCCACCCAATATCACTTTGGCCCACCTAAATTCATCTGCAGTTGAAATGGATGATTTCCATAATGCGAAGCACTTCCTCAATGGCCTACATCTCTCTGTTTTCTTGCTTGCCTTTAACCAAGACCACAGGAGATTTGTCAGCCAGTAGCCAGAGCATACAGGAAATGGCAAGGAGTTAATGTCCTCAGGGGCAACCCTTAATCAATGAGGCAAGGAGGGATGCGGCTGGTCCCATGAATACTCCAGCTTCCCCATCCCTTTGTGGGACAACTCCCAGGTACTTTCTATAGTTACTCAGAAGATTCCAGTAGCCTGCAGGGGTAGTAACCTAACCATTAAAGAATACTTTTTCTCTTCTCTCTCTCACTTCCATACCCCTCTGCGGGGATTCCTGGTATTATCTTGCAAATGAACTACCTGTTCCCAGTTGCTGTCTCAGGATCTGCTTTGGGGTATAGAAGTGTGCCTAGAAAATAATCCTCAGGATGGTATTCTGCAATTAGAACAACCACTAGTCAGACAAAAACCAGGGACTGCTTACTGCTTTGTAAGGTGGTGGCAACCATACCGTGGTGGGCATCCTAATTGCTAAGTCATCCACCTGTGGTGAACTGAAATAAGATGCAGATGGAAGGGGAACCTCTGGATCATACAAGAGGTCTCACACTTACAGGGGATGTGGACAATGGGATTCTGAGAGTGACGGAATTGGATATATTTTGGTAAATGTCCTAGAGGTGTAGAGGATAAAAAATGTAGGTTTAGTTTACAACTATCAGAACAGGGGGCCCTGTGAAAGCCAGAAATCCTCCATGACAATATTTCTAATCTAGAAAAAATGTGATTCATTATCAATACAGAAAGAAGTTGGGCTGGCACTATTCTCAACAATCACAATTTTCTTAAAAGAGTAATAAAGAAGGAAGTTAGCATGATTTGCTCATCTCCAGCAGCCAGAGGGCAGACCATCATGAAATCAGATCCAATATTAAGTATACAGTGACTCAAAGGAACTGCAAAAGGGACAGAACATTTAGTCCCATTAGGTCTTTTATGTTAATTCAATGCTTTGATAAATAGTGGAACTCAAACACTTGGAAAGTGGATATCTGGGTAAATGCTCCTAAGAAAGAGAACTGTCTAGATTATTCTGCACTCTCCAAATTGGAGAGGGGGAGAGAAAAAGCACTTCATTCTTCTTACTAAAGAGGAGTAGACTCTCATTGCTTAGAAATATCACTCTCAAACAGATATCTCTCAGAATAACGCTCCTCTTTCAGGTTTTTGCTCATTACCTTCTATTATTTCTTTACCAATAACTAGTTGTATCTTAGCAGAGCCCAAAAGGGCATATGGGAGGGGATAACTGGTTCAAGAAGAAGAGCAACAGAACGTGGCTAATAAATACTGAGAAGACTGAATGGCAAATATGGGATTGAATCTTGAAGTTTGAGTTTATTCTTATGGGCATGTTCCCATGACTCAAGATTTAACATCAATAGGCAGGATAGTTAGAACCCATATTTCTATACTGCAAAGATGAAGCTTAAACATGATCATAAGTTATAAGGTGGATATGCCAGAGCTGCCTTAGCAAAATACTAAGAAAGGAGTTGGAAAGCTCATGTAAGTGAACATATTAGCAGGATATATTAGGTGAGAACAGAAAAACTACCAAGTGAACTACCACTTCCTTCAAGGAAGAGATGAGCAATGTGCTAAGGTATGTTAGTATCATTAAGAAACTCTGTTTTTATTTGGGGGCTGGCTGTATTAGGAAATACTATTATGGAACTGGGATCCATAGTCTCCATAGGTGATAGAATTTTAGGATAGAAAAGACCAAGTTTCAGCACCACCAGATACAAGGTGGTTTGACCATAACTGGAAGCAGCGTCAAGTTGACATTAAGAAGGCCTTTAACCATCTTGGATTTGTGGAAATGGCTAGTAAATTATGACAGCTCTAGGACTGATATAAATAGGAAGCTCAAAAGCACAACGTAATTATATAACGTGATTATATAAGCAAGAAATTTTAAGAGCTGGTCATCATAAAGCTATGTCAGCTGCTGCAATGGGAATCATGATCACTTATTCAACTTCTGGTCTGAGGCCAACAAGAGAAGGGAAGATAGGATCATCTTGGTAAGGAAGATAGGATCATCTTGGTAAGGACGCCTATAATACTCTGCAAATATATGCTGTAAATCCATTTCCCCATTTTTTTCTTCAAAGGGACCACCGCTGTGCTGAAGCCAAGCTGAGCTACCATCAAAAGCAAATTGCGTATATGTCCTCTTAACTCCGGGTTCAGTAACATGATGCTGACAGCTTTAATTACCCATGAATGGAACTTTTACACTGTGGAAACTGGCAAATGCTATTCATCAAGGTTTTATTGTTTTTATTTTTTCCTCAAAAATCTTAGTATTAAGCATTTAACAGGCCACCATGACTTATGATCATACACACTAGAGTAACTGTACACTGGGGAATAGAGAATATTCCTATTTTTTTTAGAGATGTGGAATACTGGTTAAGAGTTGACATGGAGACCAAGGGATCCAAAATACCCACTGATACAATCAGGGCGTACGGTAAATAGGTGATAAAAAGAGTTCTGAGTCTACCTCACAATGGTTTCATTGGTCATGGGGATTTTTCCTATGGTAATGGAATGAAAACATACGTCTAAAAAGTCTTGAATAAGAATGTTCACAGTAGCATTAGTCATAATAGTGGAAAACTGGAAATAATCCAAATTCATCAATAGGTGATTGGATAAAGCTACTGTGTACTATTCATATAATGGAATATTGTCCAGAAATTTAAAAAAAAATGATAAAGGATATGGATAAATCTTAAAAACATTATGTTGAATAAAAAAAGACAGATACACAAAAATGCATAGCTTATGATTCCATTGATAGGATTTTTTAGATCTGGTGAAACTGGGCTACGCTAAGGGAAATCAGATAAGTGATTCCCTAGGGGAAGAGGTAGATCTACTGTGGAGCATGAGAGAACTCTCTAATGATATGTAAACATCTTGATTTGAGGTTACACAGAGGTAAACATTTTCAAAATTCATCAAACTGTACACTCAAAGTATGTGCTCTTTACTAAATTTAACTCAATTAAATATTTTTAAATGGCATGGCTAATGATTATTGACTGCTTCCAATGTCTCAGTCATTATTCTAAGTGTTTATATATCATTTGTTTCTTAGAGTCACTTTATAGGTAATCTTTCTCATTTTACAGAAGGAAAAACTGAGGCACTGGCTGATTAGTCATGGTCAGACAGCAAAGACATTTCAAGGTGAGTCAATTCCTGGCAGACTGACACCAGAGAAGCCTCTTAACATCTATGTTATAATGAAGCCCTCCCAAAAGTCCATACCCTTAAATACTGACACTCATTGCAAAAAGATAAAGTTCACAATTATTGTGTGCCATTTCTGAAAATTTGCCATCATATAATGGTTGCTTGGAAGGGTAACAGACGCTAAAAGATGCCTGCAATAAATGGTGGGGAAAAGATCCTACAAGTTTAAATGGTGACTGGAGGCTTCAAATAGCATCCTTGAACTGCAGGCAGGGAGGCTGCCTGTCAAGAACCATCAAGGGGAGAAAGCTGCTCAGTATGAGGCTGATCAGACAACACCTAGAATACTGTAAACAGTTCTGGGCATCTCAACATGAGAGAGCTGTCAAGAAATTGGAAGAGATTCAAAGAGCATCAGGGAGCATGATTAAAGGACTAGAGGGACTGATTTATGAGAAAAGATTAAAAGAACTAAATACTGTCTGCATAGATTGAGCATAAGTAAGGAGGGACATACTAACAACATAAATACTTGAAGGGCATACACACAGGAGAGAAAGACTTATGCTGCCCCGTGTAGGTATAAATAGAAATTAGAGTATGGAACAAAGAAATGAATATGTTGTCCAAACATTAAGAAACACGTCCTGACAATGAGGTCAATTAGACTTGAAGGAGCTTCCCAAAGGACTAGTAGAAATCCAGTGGCCAAGCCATTGACAATCAGTCTTGATGCAGAATAACAACATCTTAAATACTCTTGGGTCTGGAAGCAGAAAAATGTGATTTTATCAAGAAATTCTCCCTATCTCTGAAGTATATTAAGGGTAATTATGGTAAAGATATTTGCAGTGCTTCAAACACTTTTGTATTTAATACTTTATGGCAAATCTTCATAAGAGATAGTCCACCTCATTTACAAATCGGAGACCCTCAGTGTTAGAGAAGTTTTACAGATCTTGCAGATGTTAAAGTACAAAGTGAGGAGTCCATTCCAGTTTTTAGAACTTCAAACCATATATCTTTATCATGAACAGAGAGATAGGAACAAGTCTTGTGATGGCCATTTTGAAAATATCACCGAAGAAGAGCCAGAAGGGAAGATAAGTGTCTGACTTTCCCAAGAGAATATTCATCTGATACAAGACAATCTTTGGCATCAGCTGGATTTTAGGATTACAAATACATTTTCAAAGGAGATGTTAAGCTTCAACTATTCTGAGGAATATATACTATCTCAGAAACATTCACATTGTGAAATTGTAAGTACTCACAAAACATTATGACTACATTGACTCATTAATTAATTCATAATTCATTTGTTCACTAAATATATATTGAGTGCTATACCTGCATTGGACATTGTGCTGAGACTATAGCTGTGGACAGTTCAAAGTCTCTGTCCTCATGGAATTAACAGTCTAGGTGGAAAGAAAGATGATGGAGAAATACAGACTTAAGGATAGGTAGTGACAGGTGTAATTAATAAAGACAAGAATGAGAAGGATGAAGAGACAAGCCAAAGACTGGAAGATAATATTTGCAAAAGACACATCTGCTAAAGGACTGTTAACCAAAATATAAAAAAATTAAAGACTCAACAATAAGAAAACAATCTGATTAAAAGTAGGCCAAAGATGGTAACAGACACTTCATCAAAGAAGATACACACATGGCAAATTAGCATATAAAAAGATGCCCCAAGGGGCTCCTGGATGGCTCAGTTGGTTAAGCCTCTGCCTTTGGCCTAATTCATGATCCCAGGGTCCTGGGATTGAGCCCCATATTGGGCTCCCAACTCATCAAGGATTTTGCTTTTCCCTCTTGCTCTGCACCTCCCTCCTGCTGGTGCTCATTCCCTTTCTCAAATAAATAAAATCTTTAAAAAAAAGGTACCCCACATATTATTTTTTTAAAGATTTTATTTATTTATTTAACACAGAGAGAGCAAGTGAGTGAGAGAGATAGAGAGCAAGCACAAGGAAGGGGGAATGGCAAGCAGGAAAGAAGCATTTACCCCGATGAGGGGCTCAATCCCAGGACCCTGGGATTATGACCTGAGCCAAAGGCAGCTGCTTAAGCTACTGACCTACCCAGGTTCCCTGCCCTATGTATCATTAAGGGAAAGCAAATTATTAAAACAGCAATGAGATACCATTGTGCCTATTAGAATGGCCAAAATTTGATATACTGACACCACCACAGCAAGGATGTGGAACAACAGAACTCTTATTCATTGCTGGTAAAAATGCAAAATGGTACAGCTATTTTGGAAGATGGTTGGGTGGTTTCTTATAAAACTAAACATACCTTTCCCATATGATATGAAAATCATGCAATCCTATGTGCATCTTGGTATTTAAAGGAACTGAAAAGTGATTTCCATACAAACACCTGCATGCATATGTTTATAACAACTTCATTCATAACTGACAAAACTTGGAAGCAATCAAGATATCCTTCAGTAGGTGAATGGATAAATCATTGTGGACAATGAAATATTATACAATGCTAAAAAGAAATAAACTATGAAGCCATGAAAAGACATGGGAGAACCTTAAATGTATAGCACTAAGTGAAAGAAGCCAATCTTAAATGGCTACATGCTTATAATTCCAACAATATGACATTCTGAAAATGGCAAAGTTAAAGTCATTAAAAAAAAAAATCAGTGGTTACCAGGACTTGGGGAGGTAGAGGAGAGGAATGCATAGGCAAAGCAGAGAAAAATTTTAGAGCTGAGGAAATACGCTGTATGATACTATAGTGATGGCTACATGCCTTTGTGCCTTTGTTCAATCCCATGGAAAGGACAACACCAAGAGTTAATTGCTGTATAAACTGTGGACTTGGGGTGACTATGATGTGTCAGTGTAGGTTCATCAATTGTAACAAACATACCACTCTGGTAGAAGGTGTTGATAA